>VYZW01016772.1:44808-74711 GCA_013401315.1 Balaeniceps rex | reverse complement strand
ATCACTGTTCTGTTTCACTGGCTAGTTTGTCAGCTTGACTCATCATTTGCCGAATACTTTATCCAGCCTCCTCTTTCCTCCTTTCTTTCTGTTGCCCATTCTGATACTAATGGAGCTACTGGCAAAATAGGACTACAGGCAAGATCTCATGACATGCACAAGAATTTACTTTTCCACCCCTTACTTCCAGGACCTCCCTGAAATCAGGGACGTCCTCCTCCACTTTAGTGGCATGCAGCTTCCAAGTGAGGCAGTCTCACAATACAGTTTTAGATAAGTAGACATGGATGCATTGTATGTTGGATCTTGCAACACTTTAGTTTCCACAGTACACATTCTTAATTCGCAGTGGACTTCCCTGTAAGACTGTGGACTGCAAAGCAGAAGTCAAGCACTGCTGACAGAATTTCTTGCCTCTCAGAAGCCCAGAGAAAGAGGGAGCTGTTCATGTGCCGACAGCATCAGAGGTAGATAAGGGAAAGAAAAGCCTGGATGCTGTTAAGACTATAGCCCTGATTATTGATGAGCTGCAACATGTTACAATAAGTTTTCAACAGAGCACAGCTTCCCTCCCCAGCATGCTGCCACCTGAAATCCTAGAGAGGGGCATGACACAGAGCTCTTTGTTTAAAAACCAGGAAATGTAAGAGCTTTGCTGGTCAGAAATGGGACTGGGAATTTACGTGCCTCCTCCCCCAGGTTTATTAGGTCCAGAATTAAAAGGAAAAGGAGGCTGAAACAGAGCTGCTTTCAGGCACCCCTCACAAAACCTTCCAAGCACAGCCACATGATCAACTGGAAAAGTCCAAGACATGAGACGGAACAGCTCAAGTGATTTTGTCCTTTGCTGTTTAGAAATAAACAGCAGTGAAGCCAGATATCAAAGCCCTGACCAACCAACTGTTATCCCTACATCAGGCCCTTTCTGCATTAAAAAAATTAATCCCTCCTGTGGAACAAAATGCCTTCTGAGAGAGAGAAGTGAAAAGGGTCATTTATCATTTAGACTAGCAGCTAGAGTAGTGGAACAGCAGCTGCCAGAACTTAAACTCTTCACCTAGTGGAACAGCCAGTGAACTCAACACTGAGAGCAAAGTAAGTTGGTTTTCACACAACCATCCAGCAGCTGTATGCAACATTCAGCCCCACCCAAGCCACAAGATACAGCAGGATGAAGTGAACCAACTGGGACACAACATCTTTACTGAAGCTCATGAAAAAGAATAACGCACCTACGCTATGGATAGCACTTTAGCATCTTTACAGCTACCCCTTAGCTGCCTTTTTCTGTCAGATGCAAGACTGACATTCTTTTCTTAAAAGTCTAATGCAACAGCTCCTGTTTACCATCTCACAAGCAAGCCTGTCCTAACAAGTACAGGGAAGAACATCTGCACTACCAGAATTATCCATGCCAGAGACCTGGCTTGGCCTGCCACGTTTTCTGACTTCTGACAGTATTTTGCCCCAGCTGCACAGAATTGAAGTTATCAGCATCACTGACACTTGGAGCAGGGACTGTATGTCAGTGTCATACAGCTATGTAAATTTAAGTGCTATCAGATGACTTGCAACAGTGATGCAAACCAGAGAAAAATGTCTCTGTCGGCTTATAAATTATGAATATATATGGTCACAGGCTTCCTATCCAAAATTAATTTTCTCTTTGCCATAAAAAAGATGCTTGAAGGACAGGGCATTGGAGTTTGTCTAAGAAAAGTATGACTGCCTTATTGCAACAGGACACTATGAAACACTCCCTTGTACTGACTAATACAAGTGATTGAACTAATTCTGTTAGTAACTACTTAAGATAGACAGCAACAGCATTAACTTGTAACAACCAGAACAGCTTCAAGCACCTCATCAGCTGCAGGAGAAGGCTATTCAGCATTTAATTCCAGAATTGAGAAGAGTCACACAAGAAAAGGTAACCAATTGTTTTCAGATAAAGACAGAAATGGTGGACAGAACAGAGCTTTGACATATCTAACAACAGATTAAGAAATCAAGACACTAGATTCAAAGTGAATAAAAACTTTTAAGCAAGGATAATCTTCATTGATTGTTGACAGACTGTCACAACATGCACAAATCCATGGGTGTTGCCACAGCTGTTTTCAAGCTCAAAGAGATGAACCAGTTAAGATGAAAGAAGACACAGATGAGAGCAAAGCAAGATAAATAAGACATCAGCTATCAGCACAGTAATACTTAGCCTCAGTCTGAGGAAAGAAGAGGAATAAGTCCATATTCACTGTACCCTATAAGCCTTGCCTTCAGGACCAGGAGCTCCAAAACAGTGACTGACTTCCAGCTCAGAACATCTTCTGACTGTGTTTAGTCAATTAATAAGGGACAGGCCATCTAACCTTTGATCACCAAGATCTGATAAAACCAAGACTCTAAAGGACAATCTGTTAACTAGTCCAGCACACAGCTTTACATGCATGAAGGTAGGCTGTAGCTGGAGAAGCAGCTCGCAAATTTGTCACAGAAGAGGAGCTTTGTGAATTGCCAAGGTAATTTTATAGCAAATGTTAACAATGCTTAGTACACAAGGAGAAGGAAGCACTGTTATTTCAGCAGGGAGGTCATGACTGAATGGCTTTTAGTTTCAAATGCAGTTTCATAGCAGCAGGAGGGGTATGTATAATCCAGCTATATGAACTGGATTTCAAGTTGCAATACAAGATACATACACATCAACAGCGCAAGGAAAAAGCTGCTTGGAAGCATTCAAGATAGGCTCTTCAAAGCACGTGGACTGTTAAACAGCTGTTCAGTATTAGTGTGCATATCCTAACCTGAGGCTGATTTTGAAAACACTTAAAAAATGCACAGAGGAGGCTCACCACACTGCAGCTGAATACGTTAATTTTTAATCATTACCAAAACAATATCTATGCATCCTCCACCATATTAAGGAGCCCCTCACAAAACTCCTAAATCCTTCTCATCTGTGCTCCACCAGTGCTCACCTGACATTGCACCTCTGTTTTCCTAGACACCAGTGAGGCTCACCAGAAGCGAGTTTCACTTTCTTTTTAAGTACTCTACTGAACAAAATCCTTCTTTAGGATGTGGAAGAATTACATGAAGGCCTCTAAATAAGCCTGCTCCAATCACACAGCAATAACACAATACCTTATACACTTGACCTCCACTGCTTATTTAAAAAAAAAAAATAGTATCAGAGAACCCCAAACCACAGACCATCTTTCTGAATGCCTGCAGCATTTACTAGAATATAATCAACTCTAAGCATTCAGTAAGTCATCACTAGAAGGCTTCAGGCACTCCACACTTCAAACATGGAAACATTAGCTTTTAACACATGGCTTCTGGCATACTTTAAGGAAATATTTATGCACGTTGTCTTTGACCTACGTGAATAGAGTTAAGGTTTCCAAATACCATGAGAGGATCAGTACGAAAAACAAATCAGTGAACTGCCAGAATACCAATCAGAACATCAGACAAGTCTTAGGGATACTTGTATTCTGGAAGCAGCATACTGCACATTTCAGGGCTCAGAACACAGCCAATCTGGACAGCATTTCTCATCTTGAAGATAAACACAGAATTCTGCAATACCTTTCATCACTATTCTAGTGAAGAACCAAGGAAGCAAGCAGTTTCTTGCAACTAGTTTCTGTCATTGCCTAATTGACACCCACGTGGGTGACTACCCAGTGCACTCCTGAGTTCACTGTGAAAAATTGCCTAGGAGATGGCTATACAGCAATACAAATATCACCCTGCAGGAAAAGGAAGAGCACCTACCAAAGTGAACAGTTCTCGCTACTTCTCAGCTGCATTCCTTTTAGGCAGGAGTCACCAAAACATTTACTGGACAGCCTTCAAATATTTACTGTTTAGTGCAGTGGCTTTGCGTGGCCAGGAGTCAGATGTATGGGTGACTAAATATAACAGTTATATTTTACTTTGGACAACGCTCAGTTCCTTTACTCCTTTTTTCATCCTCAAGCTGACTAAAGGCTCACAGAATTTAATTAGCATACCACCACTCTCCCCATATCACCCTCTGACCAACCACCTTTCCTCCTTGTTCCTTATCAGTCATCTCATCACTGCCCTGTGCTTTGCAACTGTGTTTAAGTAGCATCCTGGTAATTTTTTTTGGCTTGGCTTTACCATTCAAGAGCTGGCCTGTAGCCCTTACCCTGCAGCTGGGTTCTGCTATCTGCACTTCAGTTCTCTGTGCTGGAAGTGGATGATGTTCCTGCGTGCTGGATCCTGAGCGGGTGCTGAAGCGTTGCATTCCCCACACGCCATGGGAACAGCTTCCCTGAAATGAAACAGAGATTATCAGCAAAGAAGAGGGGATCAAGTTCACAGAGGGACCATGTTATGTAAAATCTTGGCATCTAAGAAGCAAGGAACAACTCAGAGGGTCACTGGGAGCCAGGAAGAGACACCCTGATACCTAGAAAAATGGTAAGAGCTCTAAAAGCCAAGTAAAACTCTTAGGAGGAAGGAATCTCCAACATCTGTTATTCCAACAGAAGTTACCAAAAAGCAAGTGTTGCAGACCCAGTCAAAGGAGATCCTGAATATTAATATTATAACTAAGCCTAAACCGGTAGAGACAGATTAACCTCCTGGAAGAAAGAGCAAATTTTTTTAGATGGGAAAAAGAATTAGATGGCTTTGCTACCTACTTTCTGGTCTGAAAAGTTTGAAGTTTTTTAAAGTGTTACAATCAGGAATATCTGAAAGTGTTGATCATCCTCCCTTCCATTCTGGATTCAAGCAACTGTCCCCCTTCCTCTCAACACATATCTACCAAAATGAACCTTTTTAGAGTGGCAGCCGTTTAGCACCATCGACAAGAATTACAACAGCTTTTTTTCTTGCTTCCTGCATGTCAGCATGGGGCATGGGAAAACAGACAAGGGGGCAGACCTAGGCTTTGAGAGATGTCTCAAGCGTCCAGCCTCCTAGCTATGTAGAAGAGGACTGCAGAACTTCAGAAAGCATTTTGTCAACAATAGGGAAAAATGAAAAGGAGGAGACATCACTGCGGGGGGGGGGGGGGACAGGACACACCACACCATACTGGTGAAGATGTTCAAGAATACATTTCTCCTGATCCCAAAGTCACCATTAGGGCTGACAGGTTTTCAAGCGACCCCCCCCCAATGAAAGCCATTATATTTTAGCTGTGACAGACTGCTGAAACAGAAACGTTTAAAGGAGAGGACTCTCTGACCTTCTCCCCCCGCCGCCTCCCAGGTGACGGCCTCAGCACCAGCCCAAAGCCTGAACACCTCGGTACCGGCTCCGCACTCCCGCACACGCCGACTGCGCACCAGTCCCATCTGCCCACAAGCCTGCCACACCACCTCAGGTTTCCAGAAACAGAAAAGACATTCTCTATAAGATATAAATAAAAAAAAACCAACCAGCTTCCGTCCCCAGCACCGCTGCCAGGTAACAAATACAGGACTTCTCCCCCTTGCTGGAGAGGCAAGGTCCCCCGGAGGGGACACCCAGCACACACGCAGACGGGACGGCCCTGCCTCGCCCCACCGGCGTGGGGGGGACCCACCTGCCCTCAGCCCCGACTCCCCGGCAGCCGCGGGCTGCCCCACCGCCTGACAGGGCAGGGACGGCGGGGACACGGAGGAAACAAATTACTGCCGAATTAGTCAGCAAATCCTCCCCGCCCGCCCGGGCGGTGCGAGGGGAGCACCTCGGCGCTCAGGCCCCACCTGGTCGCTGCCCTCCCCTCAGGGCTGCGCCCCCCCAGGCGCCCCCCGCCGCCGTCGGACCCCAGCCCCAGCCCTGCCTACCGCGGGGTCCGGTCCCGTTCCCTTCACGGCCACCCGGCCCGGGGGAACACGTCCCCGCAGCCCCACGCATCCGCACTCTACCGCTGGGAAGAGCGCAGCGTGAGCCGGGCCGCAGCACGCCGCCGCCGGCACCCACCTGGCCGCCTCGGCCCCCGCCCTCCCTCACGCCGGCTCCGGCTCCGGCTCCTTTTGTTCGCCCCTAACCGCACGGCGGCGGCCCCACCCCGGAACTGACCTCACCCCCTCGGCATGGCGGCCATCAACCCGTCCCGCCGCCGCCATCTTTGGAGCGGGCATGACGAGAAGGGCACGCTGCCATCTTTGTGCAGGGCGCGGTCGACCGGGGTGGGTGGGCGGTATTTATGGTGGCGGGGGGATAATGAGGAGAGGTGGGGAGGGGAAAGTGAGGGCGGGGGCGCCATCTTGGTGCAGGGCAGCGCGCAAAATGGTGAGCGTCTTAAAGGGGCCGCCGCAATTCCAGCCTCAGCGCTGGGCAGGCGAAGGTGGGGAGCTGCGTGCCTTCACCTGCTGTGGCAGAACAGCAGGCCTTTGGAGTCCAGAACTGATACTTTTTGTCAAAAAAAAAAAAGATTTACCTCTTTATTAACGTTTATGACCCAACCATGACCAAGCCTTCTGTCATTATTTCATTTAATGTAATTCTACATACAGCAACTTGGTCTCGCAGCCTGTGGCGCTGAGGGGTGGCAGCCTCTGTCCCTCAGGAAGACCAGGGAGGAAAGCCAGGCCTGCCAAGGACAGCTTCACGCCCTGATTCAGGCAGGTGTCACTGCTGTGAAAACACAGAAGGGTAAAAAATGATAGCTGCCATGCCTTGACATCGTGTTGTTTCAGTTTTATCCCCTCAGCATGATTCAAGCCATGTGGAGCCCTGAGCGTAGCATCCTCTCAGCTGTCCGGACCTGGTGTGTGTCACCTCCAGGCTCACAGACAAAAAGGAGGCTGTGTCTTTCCTTGTAGGGGCCCTACCTCCTCTTAGGTGACATTAAACCCTTTCCTTAGCTCCTAAATGGTTAAAATCAGCTTCATCTGCCTCACTCTGTGGCTGTGCCCTGTGCAGGAGGAGGGATGGTACACAGCAGCTCAGGCCTGACCACCCCGTCCTCCTCTCAGACACCCACGCCAGCATGAAACTCTGATGCACGCCCAATTCCTGTCCTTCAAATCACTGAGCAATAACCAAGGTCACAGACATCATCCATATTTAGGGACTGGGGGCACATGGTCCAGATCAGTGGCAAAAATCTGGTGAACGTCTCACTGGATGCCTCAAATAAAAAATAGTGGATACAACTAGTATCAACATTTAAGGCTAGTTAACAATAAGAGAATGAAAACAATTTGAATTGCAGCTTTTACCACTTTTTTCCTTAAGAAACAACCTATGTGACATTTCTAAAGTGGAATATTTTGAAAACCCTGTTCCGTTTCTCTAACAACAGCTCACCGAACTAAGGCCACTGAAAAATACAGCATTTGTTTCCTCACAGCAGGAATAGTAACACTGGTGTGTTACGAGGATATGTCCAACAGTAATTTTGTGGTACCCGAAAAAAGCAGGCTGATTCACTAATGGTTATTTTCATTTGGCTGACTCATTGGAGGACACTGGGCAGCATCATTTTTTTAAAAAATTCATAAAGGATGGTTCAAAGGCATTCATTATAATTTCATTAGTGTACAACAGGCAGTTCTGAGTGGTTAAGTGCAGCCAATTTTAACTTGCGTACACCAGTGATCACTGCTATAGTAAAGTAAGCATATTTGTGGCTTTCTAGGAACATTATAGGTTTTAGCATCCTCCTGTAGCCATAGGCACAGGACCTGTACCAGAGGAGCTATGATCCCACTTGCCAGGGGACAGTGTTGTAGACACTCATCAGCCCAGTGCAATAGCTAGATTAAAAAAAAAAAAAAATCAAGAAGAATTGTTCATGACTAGATGCACTTGTTAAATTAAAATGACCTGAAGAAAGAGAGGGTCCTAATTTTCCTTGAGTTTTACAGTACAACCTCCAAGAAGATCAGATGGTGTCCTTTTCCACAGTGGCCACATGCATATTATCCACCAATTTCTGCTGAATTTCAAGAGGATATTAAGGTGAAGTTACATGTTACTGTTGAACCAATGTAAAGGCCAAACCCTGCCAAAGAAGGTGGGGGCTCATGCTCTTGTCCACCCCTTCTTCTCGCCACTCCTCTCTGCTCTGGTCCCTACCCAGATCTCTATTTCCTTGCAGTGCCTTTAGCACTCACACCCACCCTGCCCTGAGCCAGTTCAACCTTACAGAAAACTGTCCACTTTTCTACCAGGTTGGCTTTTTGCTAATTTAGTCAAGTGAGCTCTGCTCAGGAGACAAACAACAACCAGGGAAGATGCAGGGCTGGCAGAGGAGGGGGCAAAGAAAGCATAGCGAGGGCAGCAGGAGGGAGAGGGGAAAATGGCATTGAGCCATTAGATGGCTCAAGACGTGCTGTGTACATTCTCACGGAAGCAAACACAACTTTTCCTTCCATCTGTTTGTTTCAGTGTTTGAGTTAAACAGTTTAGAAAACAAACCACTGGCATCTGCCTGCACTGACATTCCCTCCCGCTTAGTCATGGCAGGGATGCTGTGAACCCAGCGGCCAGACATCGGGTTAGGATTCGGGAACCCTTGGCACAGCGGATGTCAGCTGCTTCCTTTCCCTGTGGCTCACTTTTTCCTACTGTGAAAGGGAGACAGTAATTACCCAAGAGAGCTACATGACCTGATTCATCGGTGCAGGTAAAGCCTTGTCACAAAAGCAAGAGGGAAGCCAAGAGCGGACAATTTTCTCTCTACACCTCACTTGAGAAATTGTCACCTCTCAAATGACTGATGGGGAGTTCAGCTCCTGCATCCGTGCACTGAAATCCCCCTCTGAGGCTGCTATCTGACTCCCTGCCCATCCACAGCCCAGGGGTCAGACGATGCCGCAGGATCCTGCTTTAGGTTGTATCGTGGACAGTTGGTCATTATCCTCTGATGAACCTAATGCTGTTGCCTTCACCTTCTGTACCTGTGATCCATTCTCTTCTCTAATAATATCAAGCCTGCAGGGTGAAATTTTTGAGAGTGTCTGACTGACTTCAAAATTCATTTTTCAAAATGACTGAAGGCTTCACTCAAAGGGAAATTCCCAGCCATCGCCATGCAAAAGTAATTATAGCCATGCCACAAAAATTATCGTGCTACAATTATGCCCATATGAGCCTCCATCTGAACAATATGCTGGGATATTTTCCCAGGCAGACAAAATCCTCTGGAAGCTCTGGCTCTAAGCAGCCAGGAGGAAAGAACCTGCTCCCAAAAGCCCTCTCCTCCCTCACCCTGGTGCTTTAGAAAGCCACTCGAGATCTCCCGTTCCCCGGTACGATTTTCCCCATCAGAGTGTTGTAGCTCGACTTCTGCCAGGCCCTGCCTGCTGCCGTCATTTCCCCTGCGTCCTCTGCAGCCTCTCCCGCTCGTCCCAGGAAGTCCCAGCTGCTTATGAAGTGTTTCAGAGACAGGGAGAGGGCGGCATGTGTGCAAATGCAGCCTGGGCAGTTGTGCCAGCCTTTCACAGCCTAAGGCAGCGTGGCCCAGCTTGATGTAAGTCGGTTTAATCTCCCACCATCCCTTTCTGGGAGCTGCCTTGCGCCTACCTGTGTTCGCTTGCTGGTTGTTGCTGACGCGTTCGCCCGTGCTCCTGCTGTGGCGTTGTACCCCACGGTGTGACGGGTTCAGGGGGACCCTTGTCCCTAAAGCCTTTTGGGTGCACCTGCAAGCAGCCAGGCTGGCCAGCACCGTGGAGGTGCTTGGGGAGCACCGGGACAGAGGAGACGGCTGGTGCCCGCAGGCTGGAGGGCAGGAGGTGGTGAGTGACCGGTCCCCGCGGTGACCTTTCAGCTGTCACCTCCAAAATGCTTAGTGTGCTCCGTCCTGTGCCCTCTGCCGGGGCGAGAGGTGCCCCGGCTCCCTTGCAGGGAGCGTACGTACAGCACAGCCTGAAATGCCCAACCAAGTGAGAGGCTCCCTGAACCTTTCCCAGGATTTTTGACTCTCTGGTGGCTGATCCCACTCCAGAATGTTGTCCAGGGCTGGGGAGGTGAGGCAGAGCCCTCTGCCCTAGCCCCGGTCAGCTGCTCACACTGGGAGCAGCACCCTGACCCCAGTGCCACCTCTAGCTCTTTGCAGGAGCCTTGTGTACAGCTCTTACACCAGCTCTGTAGTTTTCTATAATCCAGTGAAGCCCTTTTTACTACCACACTCCCGTTTTGTCACCTGCAGGGTTAGTCCCCTCGTTCCAGTACTCATTTGCTTTGCATCCCAAAGCAGTGTCCCCCCACATCTCAGCGCCCGTCCCCGACACGCAGCTGTCCTGCGCACAGGGACAGGGTGCATGTTTTGCAGTCCCGAGCAACGTTATGCTGTGGCTTCCTGTTTTTACATAAATTGTGCTGCTTTTTCCCACCTGGGCAAAGAGATGTTAAACCCCACTGGTCTCAGCTGGCAGCCGCTTTGCACTTTTCTTAGAAATAACACAAAATGCTAACAGCGGGGACTCAAATCCTGCATGTAAGGATGGAAAGTGCGCCTGGCAGAACTGAAAACTTACCTGTGGGCTGGCTAGCTTCAAACCTGTTTTAATTTATTTTTTGGCAGCTGGGTACATTAATGCATGGCTGGTCAAAATAAAGGTGCATGCATCGTCCAGACTCACCGCTTTTATCTCAAGCACCTAATAAAACATTAACTTATTTTAGCTTAAATACTGCATGTTTAAGCAATGCTGTAGAATAGTTGAGGGGACCTGAGGTGAAGGAACGGGCTGCATCAGGCACAGAAATTAATTTGTTTAGGGCCTTGAAGGAAAGGTAAACACCAAAATCACTTTGGAGATGGAAGCTGACATCTTGTTAATCAGAATAAAACTTGTGACTAAACAACCTGGAGTTGCAGCAGCTGAGAGGCCGGAGATTCTCAAAAATAGCAGCACTCTTGCTTTGATTTTTTTTTGATAACCTTAAGAACATGAAGGAAGAGGAAGAGATGGGTTTGTGTGGAGTAGGTTTGCCCAGCGTACATCCCTAAGGCGCCTTGTTTCGCTTGCCAGCCTCAAGAGGCAGGGTGTCCAAACAGCCCTGCCAAGGCACAGCCCCCTCAGTGAGGAGGGTGGAGGTGCTTCAGGGGAGGAAGGGCAGAGGCAAGAGATACCTGGGATCAATGAAACTGGATGGGAAGCTGATGTTGAATACTGAATTCCCGGAGGATGCCCTCTCACTGGTGTCCATACCGCTCCCCCCAGTGCAGAGGAAAGTGGGGGGAGCCTGGAATCGGGGAGCGAGAAGGCAGAAGCCATGGCTGCCCTTGTGATCCTGACTTTGTGTGTGTCACGGGCACAAAGTACAGTCCCAGCGCTGTTTGACGTTGCAGCGGCAACACACAAAGCAGCTCGCTCCCCCTTTTCCTTTCTGTGGCAGAATAACCACAGCTTTGGGTCTGGACCTGCCTTGTCCCCAGGTACACAGAGCGTTTGCTTTACCCCTGCAGCCGTGGAGCAATTGTCTCACCCCCCTGCTTTGTGTCCGGGGGAAATGCAGGTCCGTGCCCATAGGAGTGAGACAGCAGGAGCCGTGGCATGCTCAGGAGAGTGGGACCGTCTCTGCGTCACTTCTTGCTGGAGAGGAAGAACAGCGCTGGATATAGCTCGTACTCCAGCGAGGTATTGAATGCCCAGCGTGACTGTTTCTGGCTGGCAGCCTGGTCCCTTGGCTCCAGCTGCAGCGGTCTGGAGCCCGGGGGAGCTCACTGCCCAGGAGCTAGCCTTGGCAGCGATGGCAGAGAGGGCACATCAGGAAAAGTCACACTGGTGCAATCTCCTCTGTACCCACTTATTTCCAGGTAGCCTGTTTAAAGGGAACATCTCATAATCTTCGTACAGAAGAAAGCTCATTGTTTGTGGGTTGCCTCGTCTGATGGTCTCTTGCTTTGCAAAGTACTTGAGAAATACCAGCATCCCTCCTGGAGATACAAACATGCAGAGTGGCAGGGAGTCAGTGGTGAGAGGCTGTGGCTACTAAGTCTTCTACATTTGCAATCAACCATCCTGTCTGGCTGCCAGCCAAATTGCAACTGGAGAAACACATTGTTCAGTTTAGGGAGCAGAACAGGCTGAAACAGATTTGGGGGCTGCTTGGCCCCAAGCCTGTGTTGCTCTCCAGCCTGATGGGCAGTCGCCCACGGCAGCATCACACAGGTTGGGGATGGGATGAGGGGGGTGTCAAAAGAAGAAAGTATTTGTTATTTTCCTTCCTGAAGGGGTTGGAGAAGACAAGGTCTTTCCTCAGAACTGGGAATTTCTAGGCTTAAAGAACCTTCTTCCCACTGACCCCCATCACAGTTGCTGATGTTGTTAGGATCTCTGAACTGCGGCCAGCAGCAGCCCCACCGCAAGAGAACAGCGCTGGAGCTCTTAATATTTCACTTCTGGCTATCTTTTACTTCCCAAGCCATTAATCCTTCTACTCCCACCAAAATCAGCTCAGGCACCAGATCTTGCTGACTCTAATATCCATGAGCTTGTGCAGAAAGAGCAAAGCAGGGGGCTGGGGGAGGCAGCGACTTCTGCTCGCCCTTGGCTACCTGCCCCGCACCACAGGGGAGAGTAAAGTCCACCCGGTGCCTTCTGAAACACAGAACTCCTCAGCAAGTTATTTGCAAAGGTCCCTAGTGAGGGCTGAAGCTGTATAAAAATCCAAAGACCTCAACACAAAATATCATTGGGGCACTTTTCAAATTCTGGTGCAGCCCCCTGAGAATGGCAGAGGTGAGCAGGTAAGTGGCGAGTTACCGCTGCTGCCTGGGGAGGGGGCTAAACTGGTATCCCCCCCACCATCCCAGCACGACAGAGCACATCCCAGCTCTGCATCTGGCATCTCAGCTGCTTTCACATGCCTTCCTCATCCCTGTTCAAATGTATTTTACTTGCCATGGCAATGATCGTTTTCTTGGCTCATTGCTTCAGAGATGCCCTCTTCATGTCCCCATGCTGGCTCTTCTTGGTGCATTGAGCATTGTTTGTCTCTGTTTTTCAGTCCCTTCACTCTCTGGTTACCTTTTCCCTGCGCTGTTGAATTATTAAATTCTGCCTCTGCCGCTTTTCATCATCCTCATGATAAATCCCCCATCAAGCACATCTGACTTTCTCCCACTGTGCTTATCCGACTGGAAGGGGGATTTTGCTTTCAATGTTTCCTACTGTCCTTCTTCCCACCACCCCTAGCCACGATGCACGTGGAAATTAGATATCAGTTAAGTAAATGGTACCTTGGTGTCTCTGTACATCAGACTGGCCTGTGTGCTGTACTCGCCTCTTGCCCGTACCCAGCTGCTGCCTGGTTTTGCCATGAACTTTAGGTGCAGAAACCAGTGTTTTGCTTAGGATCTAGAGCAACTCCCTTCACCAAGGGCTCCAGCAGGACAAAGGAGCAAATACTACTTCTACTACTCCTTAGAGCAGTGTGGAATAAAAAAGTTTTTTCTTCTAGGAAAAGGGGATATTTTGTGGCCTGTAGAGAACAAGGAGGTCCTTCTGATGGAGGGCAAGAGAGGCTATGGAAGGCAAAAGCCTGAGGTCTGGGGTCATTGGCCTGGCTGTTACAGCTTGGCTGAGCTCATTTGGCCCCGTGATTTATTCCAACTGAAAATTGAGGTTTAAGCCAGCTCCCCAGTGAGCGTACAGACGCTTCTTTTGTTCATCTGTCTTCTGACTTCTTGTTGAAACCTGTAAATGAAACATCCTCCTCTGCCAGCTCTGGTCTGTTTGATCTTTCATAAAAAGCGTGTGAAGCTTTTTCCAGAAACCACTGCAACAGTGTTAACGGCTCCAAGGTCGGTCAGCAGCAACCCATGAAACAATACTAAAGGGCACACCTTCTATTGGGAAAAACGTACCTGGCGAGGCCACGTCCCCTTGGCACCTGGCCCCATTGCCATTAATAAAAGCTTCAAACTCACTCTCTTTCTCTCTCTTTGCAGGCAAAAATGTCAAGGCCAGTGCAAGCTCGGAGGCTGGAGGGAATAGATAAGAATATCTGGTGAGTTACAATAAGTCTGGTTTACCCTGGTGGTAGATGTGGTTTTAGGCAGCCCAAAACCAGATAGAAACCACCACAGCCACACGGCACAGAGCAGCAGTCTCCGTCGGCTGCTTTGCATGTGTTCAGGAAGCGGACCAGGGCAAGTTTGTCCCAGGAGACTTTACCCTGGCTCAGTTCTGTACCTGCTGCTCGCACTTGATGCCGTATCAGGTGTCCCACCCTGTCCTGCGGGAAGGCAGGTGGGAGCGCCTCGTAGTGCATTGCACTCCATCCAACCCATCCCCCTGAATGATCCCAGCAGCACCCAAATCTCAGCCAAGTGGTTGCAGCACACCGGCTGCAGCCTGGCATCTGCTTCAAGCCCACCCTAGGACACTGCAAGCAGAGAGGCAGGCAAAGGGATGCTGCAAACGCCGTTTCCAGCCTGCCAGGCACAGTATGGCATTGGGAAAACTGCACGCTTGAAGAAGATAGTTAAATGGACTTTCCCCAAAGCCCTGCCTGGTTTTAAGCTACAAACAGCTGATGAGCCAGCTCTTGGGTGAGACAAGCGCTGAGTTCAGCCTGCCTTTCCAACTGCAGAGGCCTTCATGGTGTCTAGTTGCTAAATGTCACAGAACTGATATGAGCTTGAAAGCCTCTGAGACCTCTCCTGCTTGGTCTGGCCTGATCAGAAGCAGTGCGTGGCTTCAGCTGTGACCACACACCGTAACGACTGTTTCCTTCAAGAACAAATTAAAACTACTCCCCAGGTGCAACCGTGGCTCATCCTTGTTTTAATTGAAACGGGTCTGAAATGACCTGTGCTTGGCTCTGTCCACCTGTGAGCAGCAGGATGGCTCCGCAGGAGGGACACCGACCGCGCTCACTTCCAAAGGGATGCTGGCAAGCAGAGCAGGTGCCAGCATGCTGCCCAGACCCTCTGTAAATGCTTGTCTTTCTTCTCTCCAGGGTGGAGTTTGTAAAACTGGCTGCCACCTACTCCACAGTGAACCTGGGCCAGGGCTTCCCCGACTTCCCCACACCGGACTTTCTGAAGGAGGCGTTCATGAGAGCCCTCAGCGGGGAGAACCATATGCTGCACCAGTACACCCGTGCCTTCGTGAGTGGACAGACCCCCCCGCCCTCGGCAATGACTGCCTCACTCCCCATTAACCTTGGCTGCTTCAGGGCTCATCAGGCAGCAATAAACAGGGCAAACCATACGAGGCAAAACAGGCATCCAGCCTCAGCCCAGGCCCCCTGCGTCCAGGGCTGTAACACCCTGCTTTACCAGGGTGTTTGAAGCAGCTGGGCTGGAAGATGCCCCACACACTCTGTCACAGGGCACTTGGCTGCCCAGGCCCCTTCCAGGGGCTCATCCATGTTTTAGGAGGCTTCTGCAACCCAAATCCCACCCCTCCTCTCACCCCACAGGGCCACCCTCCTCTGGTGAAGATCCTAGCCCAGTATTTTGGGAAGCTGCTTGGACGAGACCTGGATCCTATGACCAATGTGATGGTGACTGTGGGGGCGTACCAGGCCCTTTTCTGCTGCTTCCAGGCTTTCATTGACGAAGGCGATGAGGTAACCCAAGATTTGGGCTTGTTGCACAGGCAGCCTTCCCCCAGGAGAGCCCTTCCTGGCTATGAGTCTGCCAGCAGTAGGTTTACATAGTCCTTTTGCAAAGCAGAAAAGGTTTTATCCCCATTATCCAATATTTGAGCTTCCAAAGGAAAAAAATCTCTGCTGCAGGGCACTGTCTCATTTCTGCATAAGCCAAAATAACCCTTTTGCCCTGAGTGATGTTGTTCTTCCCTGACACTGCCCACTGGCGATGCAGGTTCTGCATTACAATAATTCAGGGATTAAAATTTCCTGTCCCTCCCATTGCTCTCTGCACCCATCCGGGAAGGTCTGACCAGGGCCAGGAGGGCGCTGACATGTCCCTTTCTTCCAGGTGATAATCATTGAGCCCTTCTTTGACTGCTATGAGCCGATGGTGAAAATGGCTGGTGGGATGCCCATGTTTGTGCCGCTGAGACCGGTGAGTGGGTCGGAGCAAAGCTGTCGAGGAGGGAAGAGTCGTAGCAAAGGGAGCAAAGAGGTGAATGGTAAGCAAAGTGCAGAGGTAGCAAAGCAAGCCAAGATTCCTCTCTGTTCTCTCTAGAAAGCTCCAAAAGATGGAAAATTGATGTCTAGTGCAGACTGGCAGCTGGATCCAGATGAACTGGCTTCTAAATTCAGCAAACGGACAAAAGCCATCGTCCTGAACTCACCCAACAACCCTCTGGGCAAGGTAACACCTCTGGCCTTGCTGTGGCTGGCTCTGAAAGCAGCTGGGGTGCTACAGCTCACCCAGCCACATTTGCAGCGTAGCAGTCACTTGACCTTCCTTGCACGCTAGGCAAATGGGTGTTGTGGCAGCACCGCATGCTGCACTCACTCTTTTCATGTTTTTAAGCCTGGTCTTTTGTGCCAGCAGCAGCTTTGCCCTGTTAGACCATTGCAGCCAGCTCCTGCCCACCCTGGCTTGGGAGATGGTGCAGGCAGGGCGTGCAGCCTTTGCAGAGAGGCAGGGACAGGCAGGGGCTCAGAAATGCTCCTGCTGCATCTCTGCTCCACTCCCTGCCTGCTGCAGGTATTTAGCCGAGGGGAGCTGGTGCTCATTGCAGATCTGTGTGTGAAGCATGACGTCCTGTGCATCAGCGATGAAGTGTACGAGTGGCTGGTCTACGACGGGAAGGAGCACATCCGCATCGGTATGGAGAATGGCTTGGCTGCGGTTGGGTGTCTTCTCTGGGTACAGCATCTTCAGGGAAGGAACTGGCGATTTAACTGGGGTCCCCTGGAAATTACATGGGCTGCTTGCATGCACAGCTCTACCAGGCATGTATCCCTGTTAGAGGTTTTTTGCTGCACTTCAGTCTCAGCCTCCAAACCAGGTCTTAAACTGGAGCCCTGACTTCCAGAGCCAGTCAGAGGAAACAGAGAGTTGGCTTCACAGTGTGAGATCCAGAGCAAAGAGCTTTTTGACCCCAGAGAAACTGTATTTTTTTCCCACATGTTGTAAACCCACAGTTTTCTGGTGTCTCTAATTTTGAGACATCCATTTCAGCATGATTTCAGAGGCCCGTTCTTCCCGTTGCAGTAATACGCAATCACCTTGTTGCAGGGTGACTGTGCTTGGCACTTCTGGGAACCCCTAGGGCTGGGTACATGCATATGAAAACACTTAATTACAATGAGATGCTCTTGAGAAACCTGGCCACCTGCTTGGGATGTGCTTTGAGGCTCATTCAGGTGAAAGATGTGCTGTGAACACAAGAGGCCACCATGGGTTACAGTGGGCAAAGAGCTCCCACCATGTTATTAATGCAGCCCAGAAGCGAGCACGCTGAGCTCTGCCATCATTGTTTCTCTTTTGTTTTGTTGCCAGCCAGCTTGCAAGGGATGTGGGACCGCACAGTGATCATCGGGAGTGCTGGGAAAACCTTCAGTGCCACTGGATGGAAGGTGAATTCCCCTGTATGGCACCTTGTTGTCACCCCATCCCCGTCCCTTTGCTCCAGGGCATGGGTCCCACTGCCATAGCAGGCACTGGGGACACACCGCTGCCACACACTCAGCTTTGAGTCAGGTCTGAACATGCCAAAGCTGCTTTATGACAGCCCTATCTGGAAAATACAATGAAGCCAGCACAGGCAAATAAAGGGAAGCCCGAGCAGGTACCCAGAGGCTTACCACCTTCCTCCTCCTCTCCCGGCTGCAGGTGGGCTGGGCCATGGGACCCAACCGGCTGCTGCAGCACCTCCGCACCGTGCACCAAAACTCAGTGTACCACTGCGCCACAGTTGCCCAGGTAAGGTGGATCCCTGCAACTGGCCCTGCAATTCCCAAACCTCCAAAGCAGTGGTGAGAGAAGGTCCTTCTGCCCACAGCTGACCCAAAAGGCACAGACAGGGTGATGTGTGGTGCCCTGGAGAGGCTTCTTGCCCTCTCCCTGCAGTTGCCCCATGCCTGAGAGGATGGGGAGAGTCCAGCCTGCCTGGGGTATAATCCTTATTTTGCATTGACAAATCCAAGGGGCCATTTGGAGGGGCTGGAGGCAGAGAGCTTGGCTTGGTGCAGTGAGAAATCACCCCCTGCTCCCTAGTCACCTGTGAATTGCATCAGAGCAAAGACTCTGGTTCTGAAGCAAGTCTTGACCATGTTCCCTCTGGCTTCCTTTCTCCTCGCAGGAGGCTGTGGCTCAGGGTTTCCAAAGGGAACTCGAGCTCTATGGGAAACCAGAAAGCTACTTCGTCCAACTGCCCAAGGAGCTGCAGCAGAAGAGAGACTGGCTGGTCCAGAGCCTGGATGCTGTGGGGATGAAACCCATAATCCCCGAGGGCACCTACTTCTTGGTGGCAGACATCTCTGAGTTCAGTGAGTCGTGCAGCTGCGGTTTTGCTCAGGCAGGGCTGAGTATGGGGGGCCAGCTCAGAGTGGTACCACTAGCAGGGACAGGAACCTGCATAAACCACCACCAAAGCAGGGATGGACAATAGCGCGTTTCCCATCCAAGCTCCCAGAAGCTGTGGGTTTGGGGCTTGGCCGAGGCACGCGGCAGCAACCCCCACCTCCGCGCTGCTGTGCTTCTCCTGCAGAATCTGACGTCCCTGATGTCCCTGACTCCGAGCCCTATGACTCCAGATTTGCAAAGTGGATGGTCAAGAACAAGGTAAATGTGTCTGGCCCTTTCCACCGTGCTTGCCCCGGGTGGATTTGTGCCCTCCCCGCTGGCTGCCCTCATGGGAGCCAGCAGCACAACACCACTGCCGGGTCCGGCAGCTAATCCAGGGGGGTGCCTGGCATGTCTGTCAGCAGCTGGCCTCAATTCTGGCAGCCTGAGCTCAAGCAGAATGAGCAGACAGGGCACCAAGGGCATCTACAAGCCCATCCGTGAGATTTGCGAGTAATAAGTGCGTAGCTTCACACCAGCCCAGAAGGAGTAACCTCAGCTCCACGTTTCCCCTTCCCAGGGACTTGCCGCCATCCCGCTCTCCGCCTTCTACTGTGAGGCCCACAAGAACAACTACAACCATTTCATCCGGTTCTGCTTCGCAAAGGTGAGATACGTGGCAGCACAAAGGAAGGCAAGGTTGGGAGTAATAATCAGGGCTGATTTAATGAGATAAATGCCAAGAAGAAACACAGAGCACCTTGAGCATTAGAGCCTGAGCGTGGCATCACAGCTGGTCCAACCCCCTCCTGCAGACATGCGAGCAGAGCCAGGGGCAGGACGTGTGCTGGTGCCATCCTAAGCTTTGCCCCATCAGCATCCCACACTTCTTCATCAAGGCTGGGAGTCTTCTGGGTGTACGTTTAGCTGCCAAGTGGCTATGCCTGCCCCAGAGATGGCTGTGCCTGTGTCATGCTGAACACGGGGCATTTGCGATGTTCCAGAATTAGAATGGGATTTTTATACAAATGATGACTGCAATGAGGGGAAAGGGGATTTGGCTGGAAGCCACTGACCAAACATGCGGTATTTGTTTAGGAGGAAGCCACACTGAAGGCAGCAAACGACATATTGCAAAAATGGAAAGGGGAAAAAACTAGTCCCTGAGCACACTGGAGAGAAAAACCAGGCTCTCCTTGGTCCTCACCTGCCACGATTGCTCTTCGTCCTCATCCTTTGCTTGGCTACAGACTTTGAACTGTCCTTATTTTTGTGCTTTCAACCACATTTTATCAGACAAATTAGTAAGAGGTTTGCCATACCCAAGGTCTGGGCAACACTTTCTGTCACTGTGAAATGATTGCACTGTTCCTTGCAAGAAGTGAGCCTTTGCATGCACTGCCATTCGACATTTTTTCCTCTTGTGTTTAAAGACTTTGATAATCAGTTTTGGGATGCGTCCAGCAAGACACAAGGTAAGGATGGCTCCTGGGCTCTTTTCCACCACCAAATTCTGAAAAGGTGTTTCAGGACTTACCTTTAAGGCTGTGCTGGGGGTTACTGTGGCTTGTGTTGCTCCACATCCCCACTCATGTACCCCAGGGCACAGGACAGCATTTCCACCAGCACCCGTGTTCTCACAGGACTGTGCAGTATTACCACCCATCAGTAGGTTTGTTCCTATGATCCTGAAAACTATAAAGCTAGTGAAATGCTGTTCCCCATCATTAACAATTTTCCCATTATTTTTTTCCTGTGCATCTCTGGGGAAGGTGACCGCAGAATCGGTAACTGGCTCCCCCAGGAAACAGGCTTTCATAAATAGCCCACCTAGTGCCAAACCTGCCCTGTGCACCCCCCAAACCACCCCTGGTACTTTGTCAGGGCTTGGCAGCATTGCCCAGGCTGCAAAGCAAAACCTTCAGGCCTTTGACAAGCGCACGCCATGGCTGGGGTGGGGAAGGGCACAGTGGCCTCGGGCTGCTCCTGCTGCTGGTGGCCCCCGCAGCCTCCCACCCACCGGGCTGGTGGGGTAACGTGAACAGCATTTTGAAAGGTAATTCTTGCATCATTCTTGATTTCAACCTAGATAAGAATGTAAAACAGCATCATCAATCACGCAGGAGTTATGTGCAACACACTGTGCAATAAGTATTTGTGGCGGTTAAGTTATTAAAGTGGAATTACTGCAGTTATTGAAGAGTAAATGTCTCTGTAATGATTAGAGGACTGACGCAGCTCTCCTGGAGAGCTGCCGTCACCTGTGCAACATCTGCATTGCATCCCACGGTGGTGGCTGCTTGTCCCACCCAGGCCAGCAGGTAGCGGCTTTGCAGGTTTTTTGTGTCAGGCCACAGCTGGCGGTACCGACATCCGTGGAGCCAGAGCTGCGCTGATCCGCGGGAGCGAGGGAGGGAGGCAAACACACACCTCCTGCCTTCGCCCACCGGAGATGCGTCCCATCTCACCTGCCCGCGCAGCCTGGGTGGGCAAGGGTGCTGCTGAAGGCCCTTTCGCACCCGCACACGTGCCAAACACTGGGAGAGCTGCAATCACCAAAACAGATAAACAACTGTGAGATTAGATTATTAACATAAAGATTAATTGCAACATCTCCACTTATGTGGACTCTTGCTCTAGACCACGACGCACCCTGCAAGGGGCAGGGTGCTTCCCCCCCCGCATCCTCCAACACACACGCAGTGCTTGTGCAAAGACACGCAGACGCGGGTGTCCAGATTTTACACACACCCCTCCGGCCGCTCCCATGAGCTACGCTCCCGTGATTTCCCGCAAGTCACCCATTCTCCCGCTGAACGAGGCAACCCCTGCTTAGCTTAGCAACCCGCGCAGGCGACTTAAACACTGCCCCTCGCTCCCCCATTGGCTCACGTGACGCCAGCCTCCTCCCCACGGTGGGCGGGCGCCGGCGCCCTCCGGCCAATCACCACCGCGGAGGGGCGTGGCCGGGGAGCGTGGGCGGAAGATGGCGGACGGCAGCGCGGCGAAGCGGCCCAAAGGGGTGCAGGTGGGGCGCGCGCGGCGGTTGTCCGGTTACCGGGGGCGGCCCCTGAGGGGAGCCCGGTGGTAACGGTCGCTGTCTCCCGCAGGCTGAGGAGAGGAGGGTGGACTGG
This sequence comes from Balaeniceps rex, assembly GCA_013401315.1. Taxonomy (NCBI): domain Eukaryota; kingdom Metazoa; phylum Chordata; class Aves; order Pelecaniformes; family Balaenicipitidae; genus Balaeniceps; species Balaeniceps rex. Next base: position 53,210 of record VYZW01016772.1, on the reverse strand, counting down.
CGGCGCTGGAAGCAGGAGAGTAAGGCCGGTCCCCCGCGGGGGCTGGGGGCGGGCAGGCAAACCGGGGCGCAGCCGCGGCGGTGCCCGGCGGGGCCCTCGGACCGTGAGGAGCCGTCCCCGAGCGCTCCGTACCCCGGCGCGGCCCTCACCGCGGCGTCCAGGCCCGCGGCCCTCGTGCCGTGCCCCCCCCCCCGCCCTGCTCTGAGGGCTCACGGCTCGTTGTTTAAGGCGAGATGCTGTTCTCCGTTCCAGGGAAAGCAGAGAAGAAAAAATGGAAGGAAATGAAGCTACTGAAGAAACTGGAAAAACAGCGGATGCAGGAGCTGGCAGAGAAACAAGCCGAGAAGCAGGAGGAGCAGATGGAAGACAAAGGTGATGTCGCTGTGGCCCGGTGGGGAGGCCTGGGTTGAAAGAGCTGGGAAAACTTGGTCATTAAAAGTCAGTCAGTTTTACGTATCGATAGGAAAGGTGACGCTCAGCTTCATAGATCTGATACAGATCATGCATAAACAGGCATGAACATAATGCAGCCAGCACTGCACAAAAGACCTTTCTTAAGAGAAAACCTGTGATTAAAATCCAAGAAACAGAGGTTGCTTTTTTATCCCACCACAACTGCAGTTGAAGTAGTAAGTAAAATGCTGTACATGCAGCTGTCACACTGTGGCTCTCTTCTGATAGCACTGTGTTCCCCAGGGCGTCACTACACGCTGAGTGTAGCCCTGCCAGGCTCTATCTTGAACAATGCCCAGTCGCTGGAGCTGCGGACATACCTTGCTGGACAGATTGCTCGGGCCTGTGCCATCTTCTGTGTGGATGAGATCGTAGTGTTTGACGAGCATGGAGAAGATGTAAAGTAAGGAGGAGCCATCTTGTTCCACAGAAAACATTTCCTCTCTGCTTTCTGTTTCTTCTTTCTTGTTTTATTAAGCTAAGACCAGGAAAGAATTGCGTGTACCTCAAGCAAATGTTTGAGCCTCTCTCAAATGTCGGGATTAAAGGGACCCCTATACCACTGGGCAAATATGTTGACCTAACTGCCCTGGCAACTAGGATCACTTATCCCAGCATGGGGATGACAAAGCAGCAGGAGGTCAAGTTCTCCTGTACTCTTAAATCTTGCTGTGAAGGGACAGGGTGTGCCTATATCCTTTAGAAGATGAATTCCTGTCCTTCAGCTTTTCAACCTGGACCTGCATCTGTGTTAACTGGCCAAGCCATGCACCCTTGTAGTATCCAGCTCAGTAGCATCCAATTGCCAGGTTGTGTCAAGACAAAAAGATCAAAAACAAAACTGAAAAAGATACTTGGCTTACAGAGAGAGTTCCAAATATGATTTGTAAAGTCTCCATCTCTGGAATAGCCATTTTATAAGACGGCCCATTTATTTCTTAGGGGTGGAGGGTGCTGCTATTTTCAGATTAAGGAGCAAAGCTTGGTCTTCTGGAGACCTGGTCATTTGGGGCTGTGCAGTCTCATGCTGAGTTCACAGGCTGCTCTTTCTCTTTCAGGAGTGTGGAGGGGGACTTTGAAGGAATTGGGAGGAGAGGCAAGGCTTGCGTGCAGCTGGCTCGGATCCTGCAGTACTTGGAGTGCCCTCAGTAAGTCCACCATGGTCAGACTGTGCATCCGATTTGCATCAGAACTGACTAGCATGGGTACCTCATGCTAGAGGCTATGGGAGAAGGAGGAAAATTTTGTTTATATTGCATAATTATGCAGGAACACAGGATCTAATTGTTTCTCATGTCTGGTTCAGGAGTTTAACAAAAAGAAAAGCAGTGATTGCAGGATACAACCTGCATGATACATTAGAGGTAGATCAGGGACTTGAGGGAGCTAAGCGTGCTTTTTTGTGTGCTCAGCTCCTTTGAGTCAGAACAGGGCTAGAATTGAGGGTTGGATTCCTTAGAAACAACTGTTTTCCCATTTGAACCTTCTCTGATAACAGGTACTTGAGGAAGTCCTTTTTTCCAAAACATGAGGATCTGCAGTTTGCAGGTAATGATCCAGTTGTCTCTGTCCCAAGCTGTTGGCTCCCCCTTCCTGAGCTCTGGCTCTTGTTTTGCATGTGCCCAGAATTGAACAACTTTTCCCCGCTTTAGAACGCAGGCGAGGTGCTGTGCCGTGGTAGGCTGGACCAGAGAGGGAAGGGGCAGCAGAGCAGTTGTACTTACACCTGTGTTCCCACAGTCTGTGTCCTCTCCTTAGCAGTTGCTTTCCTCTGTGCTGTTTTAGGGCTGCTCAACCCCCTGGACAGTCCCCACCACATGCGGGTAGATGAGGATTCAGAGTACCGAGAAGGCGTAGTGTTGGACCGGCCAACTAAGCCAGGCAGAGGCTCTTTTGTTAACTGTGGGATGAGGAAGGTATGTCTGTTACCCACAGATCCCAAAACAATTTGCCCTGTCTCTCTGGCAGATTTGAAGCAGGCAGGGTGGGTACTGCTGAGTTTCTGCAGGCCATAGCAGGCTGGAATGGGGTTTAATGCTGTTGCTATCTTGTCCCTTCTGGCTCGTTAATGGGTGTAGCTTCCCAAGTCCTGGCAGGCCTGCCCATTCCAGCACATCATTTCTTCACTGCTGGAGTTGAACCTTTCAGCAGCAAAATAAGTCTTAGACTGCTGACCCAAGCCACCCTGAGCCTGCTCTGCACTGCGTGAACCACACAGGCCCTGATCGCAGAGCTTCTCATTCCAGCTCTGTGCCAGAACAGACCCCTACTTCCTCAGGGGGTTCCCTTCCTTCCCCACCTTCCCCAGTACTTCCAGAATGTCTGACGCTGATGGTGACTGTCACTGCAGGAGGTGCAGATCGACAGACAGCTGAAGCCCGGTCTGCGAGTCACTGTGCGCCTGGAGGAACCCCAGAAGCCAGGTAATTCACTGCTCCGTTAGCATCGGTAAGCTTCAGTCCTGCAGGAGTTGGTCCTTCCATGAGACAGCCTTCAGATTATTAATGTTTGAAGGTACCCAACAGCTCTGCATGTTCCCTTCACTCCACATACAATTTTTAGTAACACCCTTACCATACCTTCCTGATTAACTGGAAAGAACTATTGTCTCTTTCACCAACAATAAACATCCCAAACATAATTGCACGCTTTCCAGAATGCACTCAAAAGGGCAGTTCTTGGTTCTACACCAAGTCAGTGCCCTGCCCCAGGAGACACTACCATATGTGGCTGGTCAAATCCAGCTCTCACTAGGCGATCACAGGGGTTGTTAATCTCTGCTTCCCTTTCAGAAGCTAAAGTGCGGAAAGGCACCGTGGTGTCCTCACACCACCCTCGGACAGTCTCAGGCTTGTACTGGGGTTACAGCGTCCGCCTTGCCTCGTGCCTGAGTAAGTATTTGCAGGGGTTCTCTGCTCTCTGCCATGTCTCTGACTAGGCTTCCACACCAATTTCCGGCCTACTGGCTGCACATCTGCAGCACACATTAACATCTCTGTCTTTGAAATCTCTCTTGTCTCAAAAGGCAGCTTACATGTGCAGCTAGTGGCCATGTGGCAATCTAAATTTAAGAGCTAAAGCTAGGGGCGTGAATCACCCCAGTCACCCACCAGTGCTCTGCCCTGTACTTCCCCTCACCGTTGTGCCAAATGTCCACGTTGCAGCAGGAGACAAGAGTTGGTGCTCTACATCTCCATTTCCATAACTACCTCCCACTCATTTGCATCAAAGCCAGCAGTCACATTTGAGCTCAAGAGCTCTGCAAAATCCTTTTCCTGTCTTCTGATTGATTTGACCTCCTAGGAAAACTGTAAGCCATTAGTCAAGGAATGGCTCCTAGCACCTGTTTGAGCTTTGAGGAAAAGGTGCTGCCATTGAGAAGGGTGCTAGAGACTCCTGCAGCAAGGGAATTGTGTAGGAAAGAGGAATCATTCTTCTGTCTCCTGATGAACTAGTGGCACTGAAAAGCAATTCCTTCTGCTGCTACCACTTGCCTGTGGAGTGTTTCAGCCTGTCCAGAAGGCTTGCAGCATGGGCAAGGGCACCACATGAATAACCCCATATTGTGTTTGTTTCCCAGGTGCTGTCTTTTCAGAGTGCCCATTCAAGGAAGGCTACGATCTTTCTATTGGGACTTCAGAGCGGGGCAGCTCCGTGGACCAGGCCACTCTCCCCTCCTTCAGGTTCGTGTCCTGCCTGCTTGGCCCCACTCAGAGCCCCCAGGGAGGCCTGGTGCAGGCAGCAGAGCTGCACTGTGGCCTTGGTGTTCTCCCAGGCAGGAATGCTAGATAGAAGTGCAAGACTTGCCTGCAGGCTCCCTCCTGTGCTCTGCTGCTCCCTTTTGCACCAATGCATATTCCTCCGCATGACAGAAGCTGGGGCAAGTACCCCAGGACAAGGCCCATTCCTTTCCTGTTTCTCTGGAGTTGGTATCAGGGACTGTCACAGTGGCCGAGTGCTGTAGGGCTTTGTTAGGGAGGCAGCTGCATTGGGCATTGTCAGCAAGGGACACCGCTCCCTGCTTCAGCAGCACAGAGGAGCTTGAACACAGACCCAGATACCTGAACAAAAGAAACAAGTCTACTTCTTGCAGATAAAGTTAAGAGAACTGTTTACATGAAGCCAATTCTTAATCCACTTGAAGGTTCAAGGCACATGAGCAGCTCTCCTCTGTAAAGCCTATAGCATCTGCCTTGGTATGGGGGTAAGAGCCAGTCTCCCCTCTCACCCCATCCCTGCGCTCTCCCCTAGGCGTGCCCTGGTCGTGTTTGGAGGTCTTGAGGGCTTGGAAGCTGGGGTTGACGTGGACCCAAACCTGGAGGTTACTGACCCGAGCGTCTTGTTTGACTTCTACCTGAACACTTGTCCCAGCCAAGGCAGCAGAACCATCCGGACAGAGGTAGGGCAGGTGGTTAGTGGTGCGGTGGGGTGCGATGCCCGTGTGCACAGAGCAGTGCTGCGTTTCTGCCTCTGGCAGTGACACGTATGGCCCACGTGTCGTTCCCCACGGTGACGCCTCAGCAAAGAGCGGCCGGCTTGCCTGGTCCTCCTCAGAGAGCAGCACTTCTGACTACCACCTGGATCTGTTCCAGGAAGCGCTGCTGATCTCTCTGTCTGCGCTGAGACCCCACATCGATGAGGCTGTGAAGACACCCAGCGACAGCTGAGGGAAGGAAAACCACTGACCTTGCCATCAGCTGAGGACTGCCTTGGGGAAGCGGCTGTTCAAACGCGGGGTGCTGGGCAAATCACTCCAAGAGCCTGGTGGGGCCAAGACACAGCATGACTAAAGGTGGCAGCACTGCTCGACCAAGTCTCTGGCTGCTGTTGGGACCAGCAAGTGTGTGCCCTCCGGCCTGCATGGTCCAGCCAAGGGCTGGTTGCTGCCTCTCAGCAGCTGGGACCAGCCTGGCAGCAGACTGGGCCTCAGCAATTCAGACATCTGGGGTGGGGAATAAAGCAGTATGGAACCTCAGCTGCGTGGAAGTCTGTGCGTGAGTGTCTTGGTGTAGAGCATGGGCACTCAATGGCCAAAGGTCCTGCGTGCTCAGTGCCTCTGGAGCCATGTGGCCTTCAGACTTAAAGGGGTCAAAACTTAATCCTTATGCCAAGAAGCTGTTCCTGTCTCAGTTAGCCTGACTTCCCCCAGTCTTCCCTTCAACTCCAAGGCTTCATCCTTCCCAACAGCAGGAAGGGCTGGAGCTTCAGTTGAGTCTCAGCACTAAAGCACATCAGCATAGCTTGTTACAGTTTGGCTCCATCTATGATGCCTTAAGCTCTGCCTACAGTGAGATCAAATAGGAAAGTAGCTGGAAAAGTTGGCTCTTTCCTTCCCCCCTCTCCAGCTGAGATATTCAGAGCTTTGGTAAGATCAGATAAGAACCAATACTGTGGGTGTTCAAAGCTTTACTGCTAAAACCATCTTCTGAAAGAAAACAATCATACAATCATCTGGCCACAGAAAGGCAGGAACCTCTCCTCTCCCCCTGCACCCATCTTGCTCCCATTCTTCTCTGCTAAATAGCAGAAATTTAGTAACTTCCCTTTGTATCTTAATGAGCCATACACAACTCAAAGGGAGCAGTTACAGGGGTGCAGCGTAGGGGCAAATTCTAAAGATGTATTATGGTGTCAAGTGCCCAGGAGCTTTCCGCAGGACCTGCCCTTGAGACCTGTCGCCTGCGTGTGTTTCACTGTTACGCGAAACGAGGGGAAGGGTAAAGAGAAGCATCGCTTTGATTCTTATTTCTCACATTTAAAATTGCACAAGGAACTATTATTCTGTGGGTGACTGCTGTCAGTCCCTTGCCAGGGGATACCTGGATTTGTTTAGTCAGGGTTCAACGCTTGTTTCCAGCTGTGATGGCTTTCAAGTTACTTGTTCTCTTCAAGATGTTTGGGACAAAGAGGAGCCCCGAGGCTCGCTCAATGCTCTCAATGGGAACCAGGAAGCGTTCCAGGGGGATTTTCTCATCCACCGGGCTGTTGGGCATCACGTAGGAGCGCAACTCAATCTCCCCGCTCTCCTTTTCCAAGATTAGCACCTTGAAGAAATGGGTGGGGACAGCCACATTGTTCTTCCCAATCACCTGGTACTTGACGTACATCTTTCCATCAGCCTCCATCCTGCACCAACAGCAACGTCCCACGTTACCACCTAGTCCAGTGTCACATGCACCCCTTCAGCCTTACACCACCACCCCTAAGTGAGCCCCCACCCCGCAGCGTGGCAGGGAGCAGCCCTACTTCTGTGGTAGGGCTGTCAAAACATGGCTGAAATGGAGGCTACGCGACACGGTGAGGCTGATCTGTATGTTGGGTCTGTTCCCTCCCAAATCCCTTCCCTGCTGTCTAACAGCCCTTCCAAGCCATTTCCTCCTGCTGAAGAGATCTCAACATGAGACAGCTGCTCTTTAGTGCTACGTGAAGAACTTTGCAAATAGAGTCATGCTCTTAAGTGGAGAAATAGTCCATAAAATAAAACCTAGCAGCTTTATTCTGCAGGGAAGGGGTCTGCAGTCTAATCTGTTAATCTAATAATCTAGTGATCTACTACTACTAGATTGTTAAGGACTGCAAACAAAAGTGACTTCGTTATGTTGTAGCTCAAGAAACCCACCTTTACTCACGAAATAATCAACCAAATGGGAAATACACAAACTCATCCTAAGAAAGCACCTTTCTGCAGAACCTCTGTGCACAGCTGGTCTCACCTACTGAGCAGGGCCTTAAGAGATCACTCCTGTTTGGAAGCAGCTGGGAGGCTGCACCCCCTCAGCCCGCTTTCCTTTCCCAGCACGATGCATCTTTCAAGCACGGTCCCAGCTTGGTCCTCGTGTTTACCTGGGCAGGTAAAGGGGTCCTGTGCAGACATAGACATTCTTGTTGTTTCTTGCCAAGCTTCTGCTGTACTTCTCAAGGTTATTCCAGGCATTCTGGTTTAAATGAGGATCCTAGAAACACAACCAGGTCAACACAGACTGCAGAGTCAGTCGCCAGGGAATTTCTTCGCTGTTCAGAGTAATAACACCCATCTTTTCTGTAACATGTCTCGCAGCACCCCAGGCACTTTCCCGAGAGATCTCCACTATCACCTCTGCTCCAGAAGCTGCGTATGGTGAGGTCCCGGTTTGCACAGCCAGGAACAGAACCCACTCTCCCCAGGCCGTGATTTTTTGCAAGCATCTATCCACCTGTTTAACTTGCTCCTGCAATGAGCTGCACTGAACGACGTCTCTCATGGCTCGAGAGGAGCGTGCAGGCAGGCGCGTTTGCAGGATCGCTGTTGTTAAGTTTAGCAGGAAATACAGCACACCCGAGTGAATTCTGTCACTTTGGTCCCTCTCTGCCTCAACCGCTATAGGGACAAACACGGAAGAGCCAGAAACGCTCCGAGGCGGTTTCCAGCAGGGAGCAGCATCTGCCCTTGAACACAGGCAGCTCCGGCTTCCCGCCTCCACCCGCCCCGCGCGGGGCCAGCCTCCCTGCGCATCCCCGGGGCTGCGTGGAGGCGGTGCCCGCGGCGGGTCCTACCTGCGGGGCGATGTTACTGAGATAGAAGGTGTCCCGCATGGCTTTCTGGCTCCACTTGTGGTTGGCGGCGGCAGCCAGGTGCCCGCGGTCGAAGCCGCTGCCGCGGTAGTCGGCGTTGGTGGCGCGGTGGTACTCGTGCACCGAGTCGTCCTCCTGGAAGTCGCAGACGGCGCGGTCGGAGGTGCCGCTGAGCGTCTCCCGGTTGAGCTGCTCGATGACCCAGAGCGCGCTGCGGCTCCGGGGGTCGTAGCACAGCACGTAGGACTCGCGGCTCCGCAGCTGCGCCAGCCCGGGCAGCCCGTACTTGGTCAGCTCGGCCCGCCCCGAGCCCGGCAGCGCCGGCGGACCGGCCGCCGCCACGGCGGGCACCACGGGCAGGCGGCCCAGCAGCCCCTCCGCCGCATCGCTCTCGGCCC
>VYZW01016772.1:30942-44789 GCA_013401315.1 Balaeniceps rex | reverse complement strand
CCCGGAGCAGGCCTCTCCCTCCTCAGGGCGCCGACAACAGCAGCATCGCCCCTTTAAGGGCGAGAGGGCGCCGCGGCGCGCAGCGCTCCCCGGGCAGGTTCTCGCCGGCGGCGACAGAAGCGGCTGTGGCACCGGTGTGCAAAGAAACCATTTTATTAGGACAAACGAGAGAACAGCATTAAACGAGAGTCCCAGAGGCCACGAGAGGGGCTCCAAAGTACAAAAATAAAGAGCGGAACGGTCAAGGAGGCGGCGCGGGGACACCCGCGGCTCCCCCCCGGCCGGACACGACGGCGACCTTCCCGGTACGGTCTGCCCCGGCCCCTGCACAGCCCCAGCCCCGCCAGCCCACCCGCCGGTGCCGCTCTCCCACCCCGAGAGCATCCGCAGCTGCAGGGTTAACCTTTGCGTCGTTTTCCTCGAGGAAAGCCACTGCTTCCCCGGCTGGCCCCGCTCCAGCCCGCACCGCGGAGCGAGGCGGCGGCGGGCTCGGTGAGGGCAAAGCAAAACCATCCTGCCAAAGAGGAGATGGCGTGCAGACAGGCTGGCTTATATGCACAAACCCACAATGCACTCCAGGACTCTGCTTGCCACGGCTTACTGCTGCTGCTCGGTCGCTTGGTTCCCCCCAGCCGCTATCACAGAGTACATCTGGAAATACTGTAGTCATCACCTGTAGCAGCATTAATTCCAAGCTCAACACGGCGAGTCACATCACCAACAGGAGACGTTTGCACAAAGCCACCCGTTTAGTTAAAGGAAGCATTATAAAAATAGTGTTTAAAAAGAAGCATAAAAGAAGGAGTTTGAGAGTGATGAAGTGTTCTCTATACCCTGTTCTAGCAATTCTTTCCAGACAAGGTAAAAAAAAAAAAAAAAAAAAAAAGTGTTATTTGTTCCTCTCTTTCAGGGAAAGGGCATTTTAGAAGAGTGCTCCAAATGGCTAAAACAAAGTCACTGACACTCCTTAAGGGAAAACAGCCTCTGCTTTCCCAAACACCCCAGACTCCCCCAAAGCAACTTCTGGCCTTCATTCCATTCACTGCCAAAGTGTGAATAATTCTAGGTTAGGTCACAAAATTCAAACTCAAAATCAGTGTTCTGAGTGACCACCATGAACAACTTTATCTCCAGTACCCTGTTGCTTCTACCTCATTGGCAAAGCCACAAAGTTTCCCGAAGTCTGAATTACAACAACATGCAGTTAGAGCGGACTTCTTCCTCCCAGGAAAGGCTCGTCTCTACCAACATCCAGCACAGTGTCCTGTTTTTCCTCCCAGTTGAAGATGGGTCCCCCTTCCTCTGCCTGGCAGTAGTCCTGTCTGCGAGGAATGTGTTGCAAGAGTTATTTAAACATCCTCTGTTTAGGCCCCTATGAAACAAGGGGTCCCCAAGGCACCCCAGACTAACACCTCCCAACCCAAAGAACTGCCACTTCATCCAACCTCACTGCTCCTGCAGCAGATTAGGATTGAAAGAAATCAGAAGTGGAAACATCTCAAGGGTAGAGCAGTTGTTACTTGGCCACAAAAGCAAGGAACCACTAGTTAAATACTGTCTGACTTCAACAACAACAACAAAATCACCAAAAGCCTTTGAGGAATGAAGCCAAGGAAACTCATGAGGAGATTCAAAAGCTGGAAACAAGACTTTCTTTTCTCCCCTCAGAAAATCTGGTTTTGCTCTTAAGGAAAGGAGAAAGTCTTGGAATACAGAAATGGATATCCCAAGTCACTGAAAAGTACAACTCCTTTCAACAGCCCTTTTCAACAGCAGGACAGAAGTCCTACCACACGGGAGGGGATAAGGAGGGACATAAAACAGCTCTTCATATAAGAACCAGCCTCTCTGGCTGTATCAAAGTTGTTACAAGTTCTCCCCAAAGAACTCCTCAATCAGTTTAGCAGCCATAGTCTGGATAAGTCTAGAGAATTTATCCCAGAGAACCTTTCCATCAGCCAAACCTCTCATTGCATGCCATTAAACCACTGCAGACTCCTTTTAAAAGCATTCACCATCACCCCCTAAAGAGAAGTAAGGCAGCAGCCCTTCAGCACCTAGGAAGGGAGGAAACAGCATGACACCTTTACCCAGACAGCCACCTGCACTGCTACTGGAGTAGCCACCTTGCCGGTGTCTTCCTCGAGTGTTTGTAATGCTACAGACCAGCACCTGGCTCGGAGCAGGGCAACGCCACTGCAGGAGGTCAACCTCAGGGCCCAAACGCCCTCTGAAAACAAGCAGAAGTTCATCTACAAGTAATGCTTTAATCCTGATTTGCTTGCTGCCTTCTCAGATTATTTTAAGGAGTCTTCTACCTATTCAGAGCAGGAACCCTCATGGATGCTTCTGTTAGCAGTGAGAAAATACAGCATAAAGGAAATATGCACTTGCCAGGGGAACCTGAAATGGACAGCCCAGGTATTCAGGGAGGTGCGAGCAGAGCTTGTACATGGAATGTGAGAGCGCTACAGCAGTATTTAGAGCAGTTCTGAGGCAAAAGTGTTTGGAGGAGGTCCAATTCTGCCTAAGAGTTCGACCCTCCGGTTCTACATTTGTGCCTACCAGCTAGCTGTTTGGCCATATGAGGTCTGACTACTGGCCTCTCTAGTGCAGGGTACCCCAGAGCTGAGACCATGAGACCACCTGGAACAGCTCAGCAATACAAGGCAGGAAGAACACCCATCCCGTGGTTAGAGCAGACAGGATGCTTCATCACACAGCTGTCCTGGTCTATCAGTTCCTTATTTCTTGGAGGAAAACTCTACCCTCTAGAAAGGATTGCAACAGAGAGGGATACTGTTAGCCACAGGTATTAATTACAGATTGTTTTAAGTCTTCAGTTGCTCTTGCTGCACCACAGCAGCAACACCTGGCTGCACCAGTGTCACTCGAGCATCTTCTGAGAGGCAGAGAGATTGCTTGGGATTGCCAATAAGAACATAGGTGCACGCATCAACCTCTCCTCCAGTCTCCCCACTCACCCTTGTGAGAATTACAGTAGCCTGTAAAGAACTGGCCTTCAGTGAAGGAAATAACACTAGTAAAAAAGCTGAAGGCTGACAATATCCCTCCTGCTAGGGCAATTCTAGGCCATCAGCAGCTTAAGCAGATCTTACAAAGACTGACCTTTAACAAATCAATACCCATAAATACCAAAAACTGCAGTGTCAAACAGCTGTGCAGAGGTGAGCCAGCACAGCTCAGAAAGAAAAGGTAAAGCATGCTGGATTAGTGTTCACTCAAGATCTTCTGCACAACCCAAGCACCTGGGTGCTGGCAGTTTCTCCCTTTGAGGATTACAGTTTCCGACCAGCTTGAGACTGCTGGCAGGTTAGCAGTTCTCTCCGTAGTTTGTCTTAGTCGATGTTCACCTGAGCCTGCTCCACCGTGTTTGAAATGCAGCAGTTTCCCTCTCAGGAGGGCAAGTGTCCAGCTCAGGACTGTGACTCCAACAGGACCAGTACACAGAAAAGTGGATCAGCCCCAGCAGTCAGCTAGTGACAAATGCTTGTATGCCCACTGGATTACACCAGAAAAGGACTCTTAATTGTAGGTTGGACCTGTACCATGTCTCTTCCTGACAAGAAGTACTGTGAGACAGTAGCAAGGTTACCGTGACCAGAGCTTATGCAGGCTATTATGCAAGCCACTGAGGCAGAAAACCCAAGTGCCATGCCTGTATAAGCCCCTAAATATGGATGTCTTCATTGCACACGACCAGATGCCCATTTCTTGTCCTTCAGAATCCTGATTGTAGCTAGATATGCTCCAGTTCAGAGCCAGAAAAGCAGCTTGAGGCCTCCCTGCAGCAACAAGCTCCTGCTCTAAGGCTGTGCATAATAAGGCTTGACTTCAAACTACACTTCACTCATTGATTAAAACCACCAGAGTCTTGCTTTCAGGGAGACCTTGTTGATAAGGCGATTCTGGATTCAGGCAGTTTCAGTGCACAAAGCCGCCAGCTGTAATCGTGTCCTCCCATCTCAGATTCTCAAGGTCTCTTTCCCAGGCAAAGGGGTCCAAACTGCCGGGTATCAGATGACAATCACCAGAAACTGATGCAATCATCTTCACTGCACACCCCAAGGACGGCCAAGTGCAGACATGAGGAAGAAGAATCCAGAAGCTACTTGAATGGCAGGATGCGTGACTTCATTGGGATACATTCTATTCACAAGAGGAAGATCCTTCTATACTCACCCACCAAAATCCACTGGACTCAGCCTGTCCCTTCCCCATCAGAAGTTACTCCATGTGTTACTTCCATGATACAGGAGCCCATCCTTCAGGGATATGCAGACAGATGGTTTCCTTCTCCCCAAACTTAAAGTCATTTTAAAAAAGATACAAAGAACTGCTTTTGGCAGCACAGAGGCATTTGAGATTTGAAAAAATCTGGAGTGCAGGACCCAAGTAGATGGGGAAGTAATCAGTCCTTGAGCTAATAAATAGAGTAGAGGAAGTCTTCAAGGTGGCCAGTAGCCCAAACACAAAACCTGAAGTCCTGCAGAGACCACTAGGAGCTTTAATGCACCACACTGCATAGGGGCAACTCCTGGGATCTGCTGCCATACAGTTTCTCTGACACCTTTTGTTAGGCTCATGGACTATTTGGAATCTTGAAGTTCCTTTGCCTTCTTCAAAATCAGGTGAACATCAGAGATAGGATAATCCTATGTCAAAGAAAGAAAGTGGCATTTCTTGTGCACATTGTTTCACTTAAGCAGGGCAAACCTTGAGAACAGCATTCTTGGCCTATTATAACATACAGCCACCTTCAGTTACTCCCCTAACAGCTAACGGTTTCCTGTTTTGTAACCGATCAAGCCTCAATACCCTTCAAGAAGGTTTGTTTTTTTTTTAATTTGTCCTCCAAGGGTACAGTAAACTGGCTTGCTACAGGGCCAGAAAGCCTTATCAGAGCCAGTACCTTGTGAAGCCCAAAGCAGGAACTGGCAGAATCAGAGATATCCTACTGTTCAGTGCAAGTGTTTTCAACCTTGGGCTCTCACAGATCTTAGAACTAAACAAAAGCCTCTGGCCAATAAATTTAACACTGTTACATAGGGTTTCACATCTTTGCTGGAAAATACTAAATTTTTTGCAAACCAAAAGACGTTAAAAACTTCTAGTCTATGACAATTTCTCTCTAGGCCAGAATGGGTGCACAAGCAAAAGACTCACATTTCCAGTAATGAGCATGCTGTAAGATCCCTTAAGATTTTTCTGCATGCAGACATCAGAAACCTGGTACTTCTCTTCAGCCAGGCATACCCTCTCTCACAGTACTATTTTAAGACTCTTCAAATTGCTCCCTATGGCCACTATATTTAATCCTTACCTGTAGCAGCCTCATGTTCAGAGTGAAGTCTCCTTCCAGCAACTGATCCCGGATTAGTCTGAAAGATGGAAATTATTCCAGCTACTTTTGACTCTTTACAGAGGAACTTTAAAAAACAGACTACACTGTGCCCTTATAGAGGCTTTTGAAAACACTTTTGCCACCATTGTAACAAGTGACTATAACCTATTCACCAGATGTCTTAACACATGCCTACAGAAGACTCCTGGATCTGCAGATTTAGGTAAAGGAGGGAAAGAGAAGAGCAGGAAGGCTAACTATGTACTTACGTCAACATGGCACAGCAGACGAGCAGAAGAAAATCAAAGCGCTTATCATCAGCAAAGAGGGAATCCCAGATACGGATGACGTCTGGCAGCAGGAACTCTTGGGACAAGAGCAGCGTCAGCCAGCGGAAGGCAAAGAACTGGGGTTTGATGTTCTGTTCTTGCTGTTAGACATGCACCAGGCAAAGAATGAATACATGCTTTTGGCCAGTTCCCTACAAGTAAGAGATGCACCCCACGTTTCCATCCCCATCTCCAATCTGATATTGCTCTAAGCTGCCAACTCATACTGCAACATCAGCAGTTGCTTTCTTTGAAAGAAAGCATGTCTGATGTCTGCCTTCTTTGAAGGCTCTCACATTCACGCTAGATTGAGAGAGATTTTCAGTGCAGCTAGGCTCCATGTCTACAGACAAACCAGAAAATGCTCCTCTGTCCACAACATGGAGTAAAGGAAGATTTTCTTCTTAAAGGCACTATTCATGTTAGTTCCATTAAACTTGCCAAGTAATTTTAACGTTCCCATTTGAACAGCATTTTATCTGCAAAGCCGCAGCCCTCCCCCTCTAGCAGAGGCACTGTTTTATCAGGATTTCCTCTCATTTCCAGAAGCCCTGTATTTATCAAAAGGTTTACTATTCACAAAAAGAAACAAAGATAGAACAGAGTTCACACTGATGGTCAGTAAAACATACTGTAAGCACTTCTAGCCTTAAGCTTTCTTGTTTTCTGCTGTCAAATGCAAGGGACCGTAAGTTTAATCAAGGTCAAGCAAGTTCAGGATCCTGATGATATTCTTAAGGACCAGCTGCTGCATGGCCAAGACCATTTCCTGCCAGCCAAACAGTAAGCAGTTCATTTTCTGCCCCCACCCCGCCCCCCAAATCAGCCACCAGCCAACACTGTGGGTCATGTCACTGTGCTGACAAACCATCTTTTGGATTATAAAAGAAATGTATCCTGATTTTTCCAAATGCAGAAAAAATCTCAGTGTGATTTGGTGAAGGTTGGAGTAACAAGAACAGCTTTCCCTTCCAAATTCCCCCTGGACTTTCACACCAAATGGGCTATAAGACGTGAAGATATTTTCAACAAAACCTACCTTCTACATGTTCTACAAAACCCACATCAACCCAAGGCACTCAGAGACCCTTGGATGAGGGAGAATGATAGAATTAGGTGGGCAGCATGGACCAGCTTGCTGGATTTCAGTTTACTTCTGGAATGATCTCTATGCAGTTTAAGTTAGTGCCGTCAGGCCAGCCAGTGGCAATAGAAGTGTGTGCATGGAGCGGGGGGGGCTGTTTTTTGTTTTGTTCTTAGAGACACAATTCCTGTAACCTCAAATTCCAAGGAACTCTACAGCAAAACTCATGTTTTGCCTGATGACTCAAAGAGAGCAAAGACTCCAGCTCCAACTAGGCCTCAACTCAGGTGACCAGGGATTGTGGCCAAGTTGCTTCGGACTCACAGCTGGCAGCTTTGCAACAACTATTGTTTGCTTTCACATTCAGGCAGGGGAGGAAAGCCTTGCTGTGTCAGCTCGCTCTAGGCTTACTCCAAGGAGAAGTTGTTTCAGCTCATAGATAAGAAAGCCTCTATGCCCTATAGACAAAGCCCTTCATACACTCTTTCAACCTTTCTATTCAAGCGCGGTAACAGTTTAACAAAATTGGTTGACATTTAAATGCATGATTAACCTTCACTCCCCACATTCCAGCATAGACTCAGAGAAACATCTAGCTCCTCACCAGTTTCAAATACAGCTCCACATCTTTTTCCTTCAGGGTGGAGTAGACCTTCTCCATTTTGTAGGTAATACCACACTGAGAATCATCCAGGCTCTTAATGAAGTTGTCCCGAATTTCGGCCATTAGATTGGTAAAGCAGAAAAACGTGTCTGCTTCAGCATGTTCTGACCAAAAAAAAAAATTAAAAAGTGAGGGGGGAATAAAGGAAGCATCACTGACAGAGGCACACACACACTTAGAACTGTTCTTGCTCCATAATCTGGTTGCTGGATTCAAGTAGTGTATCCCACAAGATCTTGGCTTGCTTGATGTGGGACAAGACTAGACACTTTCACTTTTTTTAACTAGAAATGTCTACAAAGCCACTGCAAATACAGCCCCCGTGTGCAACACAAGGTCTTCATGACATCGGGTCACAAACGGGTTATCTATGCCCAAGGACACCATCTGCTCTCCCTGCCATCAGCACGCGCCCTCGGAGCTCCCATGAAGTAGAAGCAACTGGCAAAGTACTTCCATTCCATTCTTTTCTTACCAGGTATATATATTACAAGCAAACAAGAGCTGCTAAAGGGATTTTAAGTTTCATGAAGTGCAACTTAGATCCATGCAAAACAAACAAAAACCGTCACTTCCCATGTCATCGCCACTCACAGCCCTTTCAGTTTCTATCAATTTGCTGTGGTCCCCAAAATTCCTCCTCTCTTGCCGTATTCGTTTTTTGGCCCCAATCAGTCAAAACAGAGTTATTTAAAGAGAGTCTTATTCCCAAAACAGTTCTTTACGCAGAGAGCATGCAGTATGACAACCATTACCAAGCAGTGAAAAGAGCCTCTCACCTTTCCATTCGCTGTTAGGATCTGTAGCAAAGGTGTAGTAAAGAGGCCCCACAATTTCATTCATCCCCTGAACGTACGCTATCCCAGGGTTCAGCTTGGCATAGATGAACAGGATTCGCTCCACCACTTCCCAGTGAGCTTCACAACCGTTGGGCAGAACTTCGTACTCGCTCAGAGAATTAGGAGTCGTTTTAAGAGGGGAGCTCACCTGAAGAGCAAGGCAACACCAGGGCTGATTCAGGATAACCAACTGGCACAGATAGTTTTGTACACGTGAGAAGCTTGGCTTAGCCCCAAAAGATTTGGGCAGCTTATACCAAGCAGGCAGGTGTTCACATAAACCAAGACAAGTAATTCAGGAAGCGCAAAGGCACTGAAGTCCTAGTGCTGGCCATCCCCGAAGAACAAAGCAGTCTGTAGTAACAGACAGTTCCCCTGGCTCACTGCACCACCTGATCCCATGCAGTACGAAACCACAGCAGTTCCCCTTCAATGTTAGCAGTATGAGGAAAAGTATAGATCTGTTGTGGTAGCAAGCCACCTTCCCCAACAGCGCGTGGCACTTGTACTGTAATGCTCATGAAAGAGGAAAGAGACAACACACATTTCAGCAGATACCCAGCTCTTTTCCTAATTGCAGGTTTATGAGATCCAGTTCTGGAAGACTATGTAAGTTCAACTTCAATAAATTAACCCTTCAGTGTTTTGTTCCCATACAGAAAGGCACATGTCAAGCATAAAATACTTGCGTCTTCCTGGAACTCCAACTTCCACCGGAAGTCAGGAAAAAATAATCCTTAAATATACCTATAATTCCCTACTAACTGTCAGGCACATCAACTCGTTCTACAAAGCTGTCTAGCCAACAGAATACAGAGTACCTGCTAGAGTATTTGCTTAATTCAACCACACAAGCGGAGAGAAAAACAGAAAAAAGCCCAAGGAACACCCTTCCCCTTATCAGCTAAGATGCCTTGCCCCATGGGCAGCTCCCACCTATATCTCACATTTGTAACCCCGCTGCGGTTTCGCGCCACCGTCTGTGACTTGAGTGTGGTCTGCTCCACCCGCTTGCGCAGCGTCTCAAACTCATTTTGGGGGTCCAGGATTAAAAGGCAGGGGTAGTCCGTTGGGCGCTGGAAGAATGCCATGTCAGGGTACAGCCTCCTAGGATGGACACAGAAGGAAATCAGGCATAAGAAGAAGGAAGTACATGCCCCATGTTGAATGGGAGGCTCAGTTTAATATTAAACTTCATTTTCAAAGTACAGAGTGTTAACCAAACCACTCTGATTCAGAAGCCTGAGTCATTATGCCTCACACACCTGACATCTTTGTCTATCTGGAGAAGCACTTCATTGTCCTTGAAGTAAGTATTCCATCGACTGTCTGGGTTTGGATTGAGGGGCTAAAGAAACAAACAAGAGAAACAGAACAAGCATGCTTCACATGTATCAAAATCCTCAATAAATATACACTAATTTAACACTTCTGCTGTCCCTCTGACATCTAGTACTTGCACACTCCTAGCACATCAGGTTTAATTTTTAACTCTCACTAGCTACATTTAGTGTTGTTTCTTCACACAGTGTGCAGGAAGCGGATCAGAGCTTGTGAAATGAGTGAGCATGCAGGTTCACTTAGACAGGCAGAAGCCAACATTTCCAATCCCTTTTCACCTGCCTCTTAATGATTTTGTTCCCAAATCAGCTATCCTGTCCTGTGTCAACAAGATGCCTGATTGAAGCTCCAACCTGTACAACAGAGACGGTCTTTGTACTTAGGGTAAGAGTTACCCACAGAGTACTTAGGTGTTGTGGTTATTAGTTACAAGTATCCCCCTCTATCTCAGCTCTGAGAAGGCTGATTAAGCACCACCATTGTGCCCAGGAAAAAGGAAATACATATTAATAAGAACAGCCTATCCTGTATCTGACCAGTTTTCCAATATGACAAACTTAACTACCCCTCCACACACACTTTCCTCTCTCCAGATCAAGATCCATGCAAAGTTAACAACTAACCGAGAGAAGAGGCGGGGAGGGGGGGGAAGGAAGCAACGTTCCAAGAGATTCAAAGATCACTGTAACCTGCCAACGTGTGGAATGTTACAAACATGTTAGTTTTGCAGCCCCGAGGCCTCCAGAGATCACAGCGGCACAGATGACTGTATGCTAGCAGAGAAGTTAATGTTCAGGACAACTCATGGAAGCAGTTGTATCATTTTACAGGCTCTTCTGATCAGTTTCTTCATTCCCTCCCCCAACACATACACTCTTAACAGCACTTTTCAGAGAAGGAAAAAGCCAAGGCATGCAGGAAGTAGTCAATTAAAAAAAAAAAAAACAAACCAGCAGCAGAACTAGAAATAAGCAAGTCTCTTGCCTTCCATGCCATAGTCCAACTTGACTTTCCTTGCCTCTTTTATGTCCTCTGTCTAGAGTAGCCTGCTCTGAGTCCACCCACGGACCCGACTTCCCAGGAGAACATCTCTTTGCTAGAGGTACCTCTTGTGAGCCTCTCCCTTTCCCTAGGAGACCTATAGTCTGGGCAGCTAGCCCCAGAGGAGGGGAGAAGGGATTTGCATAGCTGAAAACAGCTCTCTTCGGAACTGTTGGTGCTTTGCCAATAATTCACACTGAAGGCTACTAAGACACAAGCACCAGGCTGGTACCTAGGAACCATCCCTCCTGCTAGCAGGGCAAAGATTTCTCAGTCCAAGAACAGAGCCAAGAGCGGCCCAGGGGTTCAGACTCCAGAACAATACTTCACAGCTCTGAGGAATTTTCTGCAACACAAAGGCTTAACAGCACTTACGTGATCTTCTAAGGTCACATCTTCCCTTGAAACACCCAGGTTGGCTTTGGCGATCCCAGGCTGGATAATCATTTCCTTTAGGAACTGGGAATACAGATCCCTTAAGGAAGAAAACAGGAATTTGCAATGAAGCAGAAGATTAAGTCAATGCAAGCACCCAGGCTGAGTTCAAATAGATTTCTCTGTACCACCCTGCTCAGCCAGAAGGCATTTGATTTTCTCTTGAGTTCAGCTGAAGAGGTCAATCCACCAGACCCAGGAGACAGCCTACAGAACAGTGCATTCCACACAAGAACAATTCATTTTATGAAGGTACTTAATTATTTAAGGAAGTATTCTCCTTCTCTGCAGATATCATCAGAAATAAAGGAGCAAGTACCGATGTGCTCACCTCTGTTTCTTCAGCAAAGAGCTCCATAAGGCCTTCTCCAAAGGGAGGTAGTTCAGAAGTATCTGTACAGAAGACAGATGCACGCAAATTAATATTTGGAGAATGAGCTATTATACCTGTAAGATGAGCAAACCAAACGCAGCAGCTAGAACTGGCTCTCTGAAAATACTTGGAGCCTTCTCCAGAAAGCCTAGTACTTTGCCAAGGGACAGTCAGGAATATTTCAGGGACTGGTTTTCAACACAGACCTATTTGTAGGATTGATCAATAGCAAACCTGACTGAAATGCACTCCTAGCTTAATACTGAGGGCTGTTCTCATGCAAAGAGCAGACAGCCACTTTCTATCATCCAAAGAGATGGCTGTCCTGTGTCAGTAAATGCTATTGCTATTGTGCCAGTGCTGATCTCCACAAATTACTGTCAATTTTGAGTGGCTTTTAAGCTCTGGACTTTTTTTTTTGTTTACAATTTTAAGTGCCCAAAAATAGTATGCATATTTAAGCAACCCAAAGCATCGCTTGCAAGAAACAAAAGCACCCCAAGCAAAACCCACCTTCCAGCACAGGCAGCGCAGCCCACCATCAAAGGGAATTCCTGTGGAACATCAGGCAGAGAAATAACTACGTTAGCCCCAGTCTCCTCACCACGGTTTGCTAACGTCACCACACAAACAGGCAAGGCAGCACTTTTCCTCCCCAGGGGGCAAGAAGTTTTCACAAGCACGTTACAGGTATTATACAGGGTGCCAAACTTGCCAGTACCTCCCACAGGGGAGGGTGCCTCCGGCGTCAAAAGCAGAAAGCAGGGGACCGTGCAGGTGATGGACAGGGCACAGCAGAAGCAATGAAATCCACAAGCATCTCGGAGAGGGGGACGGAAGGGTTTGCCTGGAAGCTTGTGGCTGTGCTCAAAGGCTGGCTGGGGACCGCTGCGGCGTGACAGAGCTCAGGCTTGAAAACATACATGCCAGCCTCAGGTTTCCAACACCCGCCGCTTCACAACAGCTCTAGGAGTGCACTACTTCGCGGTAGCTGAGGTGGCCTTCAGCCGTCGAGCCTGACACGCCGTGCCTGCTCCTTCAGGCGCCCCGAGCCCCCTGGGGGCAGCACCAGCCCCGGGCCACGGCCGGCAGAAGCCCTCCCGCGGGGCTGGGGCCATGCCCAGCGCCCTCCTGCCCAGGCCGGCGCCCGTCCCCACACCTCCCCAGGCCTCTCACCGCTGAAGCAGAGATCGCGGAGCTTGGCCAGAGCCACCGTGGGTTCGCTGAGCACCTCTTGGAAGTCCGCGATCCTGAGGGGAGGGGAACCGCGGCCGTTATAACTTTTGCTACCGGCACCCCCCGACCCCACAGAGCCCCCCCTCCCGGCGCCGGCAGGGGAAGGGCCCCAACACCGACCTGCTCTGATGCCACCGCGACATGGCGGCCCCCGCGCCCCTTCCCCGCGCGCCGCATAAACGCTCCGGCTGGAAACCCTGCCCGCGGTGGGGTGGGCGGGGGCTGGAGAGACCACGCCCTAAACCACGCCCATCACCAGCGGTGCGCCCCGCCCCCGCAGCCACCTCAGGCCGCCGGCGCGTTGCCGCCTGCCCGGCGCGCTGGGCTGTTCGGGGGTCCGGCCCCGGCTGCCACACCGGGCAGCGGCCCTGATGTGCGTCCTGCCCTGTCAGGGCACCACGATCCCGCCCGGGGCCAGGTCGGCCGGGGGTGGGGCCCCCTCCCCAGGCACCAAACGCCAGCAGCGCTTACAGCTGCCTGCAGTGCCCGCCTCAGAACAGACCCCGCAGGCGGGAGCCAGCCCCGCCGCCAGGGATTCCCCGGTCGCCTGGCGCGGGCGGGCCCCGCTGGCGCTCATAGCGCTGAGGGAAGCCCAGAGGCTACCGCGCTCTCCCAGGCGAGGTCCGCTGCCTGCGGGCCGTGCAAATAGCAGCCGTGAGCGAGGCCTGCGGCAACGGCGTCCGTCAGCGAGGGGTGTGCAGGCGTGGGGCCCGGGGTTCGCGCTCGCAGAACCTCCGGGTGGCGGCGGCCGCGGCCCTTGGAGGAGAGGGCGCGGGGCCCTGGGGACCGGGGCCGGCGGGGCTCGGCCCGGCCGGGCGGCACGAGGAGCGCCGGGGAGGCCCTGGCCGGCCGCTGCCGCCCAACAAGCCCCTGCATGGTGGCGGCCTCGCGCTCTGACCCGCGCCGTGACATCATGCAGCAGCACAGCGATGTCATCGCCCTGAGCGCCTCTGCCGTGACGTCACCACCACCGCACCTCGTGACGTCGTCACTGCTGCGGGAGGCGGCGAGGCCACGGTGTGCGAGGGAGGGCCGGGGCCGATAGGGCCCCGACAGCCCCGCGCTGACTTCCGGCTCCGGCGGGTGCCCGGGAGCGGGGACCGGCGGACACGGCTCGGGCGTTCCGGGCTGGCCGCTGTT
>VYZW01016772.1:6639-30808 GCA_013401315.1 Balaeniceps rex | reverse complement strand
CGGCCCCCCTGCCCGCCCCGGGGAGCGGCGCCGGGACGAGCCGGGACTCCCGCCGCCCCCCATCCGCCGCGCCTGGGCGGGGGCCTGGCGCCAGGTGAGTGGCGGCGTCCCCCTCCTCAGTCCGACCCGCGGGGCTCACCCTGCCCGGGGGCACCGGGCCTGCCCGCTGAGGGGTGGGGAGGCAGCGCCGCGCCACGCGGAACCGCTGGCCCCGGCAACGCCGCCCGGTCCCCCCCCGGCGAAGCCCCCATCCCCTCCCCGGGACTACCGGGAGCAGCCGGGCCCCACCAGGCAGGGCCCTGGGCCGCGGCAGCCCGTCCGGGAAGATCCGGAGGTGACCTCTGAATGCCTCAGGAACAGAAAGTCGCCCCGCGGAGCGGGGCCGGCGCCCCGTGTCAGGGGAGCGAGGGAGGGTTTGGGTTTGTGACCAGACCTGCCTGCAGGCTGGTGAAACGGCTCGCAGAGCTGTTGGAGACCATCGTGTTCTGGCAGCGGCAGATCCCCAGTGCCCAGGGAGCAGTAACCCAGGGGCATCCTCTTGGGCAGGTCACCTTTTGGAAAGAAAGTCCATGATACAATTCAGTGATCTGAAGGAGTGTTTTTACTGCAGGCAGGTACAAAGATCGACATGTTTCCTGGCTAGCACGAGTCATTTAATTTCATTTGCAATGTCGGTCTCGGCAGGCCGACAAGTTTGGAAATTGCAGGCTTTGCTGGGCCACAGAATAGTTCAATCTGCTTCTACTTCAGTTTCCCTGCTATAAGGCAGCGATTGTCTTTCCCCACACAAACTGCAATGACCCATCAATTAATAAAAACACAGTGATTTGCAGCTGCAAGATGCCAGCTAAAATGACAGTGCAGTTTTCCTTCAAAATGTAACCTGCGCCAAACTCTGCATTTGCATTACACTTGTTATTCTATAAGTCATTGTAATCAGTTCACGTCAGTGCGTATTGTTTGCCCTCTCCTTGGACAAGTCCCTGATGCTGGAAAAGTCAGCTTTGCCAGTTTTTTTGTAGTAACAGCGTAAACGTTATGTTGTTGGCATGGAGCCACGGTGAGTCAGGCTTGGCTTTGGGCAGCTGCCTGGAGGGAGAGACTGGGAGAGAAGATCAGTCTGAAGTCCAAAGTAGAGAATATTGGCACAGGCAGCCCCAGGAGTGCCAAGAGCGGTCCCAAGCCTCGCGTGCCAGTGCAGCCTGAAACGCTATAACAATACAGATGTAGCCTACAAATAAGCAATATTTGCCAAAGAGGCTGGCAGGACCTGGAAGGCTGGTGATGGGGGAGTGCGAAGCTGCATGTGCTGCAGCTTCCTTTGGGTCCATGGATGGTGGGAGGATGCTGTTACTCCACGGAGAGGGCTGCTTCTGGGCGTAGTTGGATATACAGGCTTTTATGTGCCTGCTCCTGTGTTTCCAAGGGACTCAATTCCTTCATGCATTGAGATGGAAGCCAATCTATTAGAGAAATAAATCGGAAAAAATACTGGCAGCTGTAGTTCTAATCACTTTTTGATTCCTGCACTTGACTTTTCAGCATGTTTCACATATCTGTCTTTGACTCTTCAGAAACACACATGCACTAGACAGCTCGTTGCCCATCGTTGGAAAGCACTGGTGAGTCTGCTAGGCAGGCAACTTGCTGATCTATTGCCTGAGGATAACGATTAGGCAAACGTTAATGATTTGTCAGCATCTCTGGTTCATTTATTTTTATCAACAGAATGAGCTTATAACTAGAGACAATATCGATCCTTGCAGCTGTTGACACTCTTACTTCCATCTCCCCCTGCCCACATGTCATGTCTTGAGTCTAACTGGGGAGGGAGAGACTAGCTTGTATCGTGTCCTGTACAAAAGGTCGCAGCAGCAGCTCTGGGTGCTACTCAAATATCCATAATAAATCATGAGGATGAAAGCTTTTCTTTGGTGTTATTTTACTGGGACGGTTTAACCACTTTCCTCTATATTAACCATCTGTATGGGATTTTACTGGTGGATCACAGGGAGCTCAGAAGTTAAAGGGTAGCTGATTTCTCCAGGGCCAGGGTCAACCAGCTACATTGTGCTGGTCTCAGCAGAGGGGGAATAGAGGATTGTCAGAGCCACAGGAAGGCAGTCCTTGCCCTTTAGTGTTCTAAGCTGCTTGGACAAGTCCCAAGCACTGGCCTTTTCCAGCTGCACGTGATAATAGATTGTCAACGGGAATTTGTTTTCGAGTTCTCTGGCCACTGGTAGTAAACAGTGGAAGAGCACTGGCTGCAGGGGCCTCCTGTCTGATGGCATAGGGGAACGGGTAGGGGTAGCAGAACACGTTTCCCTGCTGGTTCAGATCTTCCTGTTGATCTTGCCTGTCTGGAAAGATTCTCTCAAGCAAGCTTCAGGCAAAATCTGTGAGAGGGACTTGTTCTGGAGGTGAAGTGGATTCATCTCCAAAGCAGACACAGTGCAGAGCGCAGGACAACTTCCTCCCACCTGCATTCCCTTAGCCAGAACCTCACGGCCACCTCTGCGCTCAGTGGCCCATTTCATCCTTGACTTCTCTCCTGACTTAACTGCAAAGGAGAGGGCCGTGGATTATGGATTTCCTTCTTTTTCAAGATTGAAGACCACCATCTTACTCATTTTCGTTGTTTGTACCACGTGTATTTCAAAGGTCTCTGAGCTATCATGGCACCCTTAAGGAGTCATAGTTTTGTGTTATTACGACCCCAGCTCAGGACTCAGTGACCCAGAAGAGCAGGTTACACCTTTTAAACTCTCTGATCAGGATGTGAAGTACAATTTTTGTGATTGCTGAGGTTTTGGGTTTGTTTTTTTCCTCAGCATCTCTTTTGCATGGATACCTTTTGCCTCTTGAGCCAAAACCAGCAGAGAACCTGCCTGAGATCCCCACTAGAAAGGCTGTTGAAAGTTGTAGGTCAGAACACAGTGTGTCAGAAGGAGTTTGGGATTGGAACATGATCCTGCCAGTTGCCTGCAGATATAGTTCCCAAAGATGCTTATAGGAAGGAGAAACTATCGGTCAAATTCAAGTAAAGCCAAAAGACAAGTTCAGCACCTGTGCCTGCTTCTGCCTGTAAGGTTTTGTCCACTTACACTAGAACAAGATTTGGCCCAGGGAGACGAGGCCTGGGGTGGGCATACCGCAGGAGTGATCCAGCACGGCTGTTCCTCCATTGCTGAGTGAGGACCAATTCTGCTGATCTCTGCTTGCTTTTTGAGAGGTTCCTTTCTGTGCTGGGTTAATTCCTTGGCCAACTGTTTGTCCCTAGCGCTGAAGCACACCCTTAGAAAAAGAATTAATGAAACACAGAAGGAAGGAAGGAAGAAAAGAGCTTTGATTTCCAACTTGTGCTGCCTTCGTGTTTGCATGGAAATCCATTCTGCAGCACAGGGAGGGATCAGAAGGCTGGGAGCCTGGGCTGCCAGGCAGGCTCAGTCACCCATAGAGACCATTTGGTGCCTGAATTTGAAAGGTTACCTCGTCCACAGCCGTAACTGATCCTTCGTATGGGTGCCGTGGCCCAGGCAGTGGCTGACCAGAGCATCTGAAAGAGGAGAAGAGAAGGTGCCTGATCCACCCCGGGTGCCTTTGGGGATAGTGATTAGGGTGAGGAAAGGGAGTTAAACTCTTCCGTCTTGTACTGATACTGCAGGAATGAAGAGAGCACCGGAGGCTTTAGAGAAGCGGATTGCTGGAGACGCAGACAAGTGTCCTGATCTTTGCAACTGCGGGATAAAGATCAGAAATGGAATATAGTTAAGGACATTTTGCAACAACTTCCCCAGCGATGGCTGCTCAGCTGTGGCGCAGAGCAGAATAACTGACTCCACAGCACTGGTGTTCTCACTGCCAGCAGGGACATACTTATTGATAAGACACAGGTTTTACATTGAAAATAAACATTTCAACACAATTTTTGTGTGCCCATGGAAATATACAGAAGGGTGCACATGAGGGTTGCTTCTGATGTGATTTGACCCTTTAAAGGTAAAAGGCGTTGTTGGTCTTCAGTCACTTCTGCTAAACACCTCCAAGCCTCCAGCAAGCCCTCCTTCAGTGCCAGTGAGCGAGTCTTAATACTAGAGCCATGAGATTTTTCAAATAAGAAAACAGACAGGAATAGCTTCCCATAATTATCTGCCTCGCCCATCCTTCTTTATCCTGTACTAAAAATGAAGAAGGGCAAAAGTGTCTTGCCTTTTTCCAGGTCAGTCACTCATACTTTTTTGTGACAGATTTGAAATGGTTTGGGTGAGCAAGTCCCAGGGAGCCACAGGTACAGATGTCCAGCATATGCATAAACCTTCCTTTATGCTGCACTCAAAGGGAAGCCAAACTAGTCTGTATGTTTCCCTTGCGTGAAGCTTCTGGCTTGGCACTACAGAAAAACATTTATCTTGAACATGAAATTTCACTCGGAATGATGGCAAACAGAATTACAGGCACAAGTTATGGGGCCACCAGATCCCACTGGGTCTATACAAAGGATCATCCCAACAGTAAATTTTCTGGTGGTTTTTCCAGCCCACTCTGAAGGAAACCAAGCAATGTGGTTTCTGCCACTTCCCTTTCAGAGGGCCTTTGTCAGCCAGATAACCCCTGCAATGAGGAAGCATTTTCTTGCTGTGAAGCCTCATTTCCAAACATGTTTGCTGTTAATTCATTCCCGCAGTGTCCCCTGGGGGTGGGGATACCAAGGAATTACAGGCATACTGCCAGAGAGGCCAAAATGCTGCAGGTTCTTTTGAGGTCAGCAAGTGATGGGCTGTAAATGCAACTATCGACATCCTGCTGGTACAACAGCTTTGCGGGACACTTGCCAGTGTGCCTTTCTCAATGCATCTTTTTTTCCCCTCTGCTTATAGCTGTCCTAATGTCCCTGTAAATTCGTCCTGGAACTTAATTTGAGGAAAGGATCTACTGAATCAAAAGCTTCCTTCTGCTCTTCTCCTTCCCATACCCTCAAGATGGCATCCGATAGCCCGGAGTCACTAATGACCTTGTGCACAGATTACTGCCTTCGCAACTTGGAGGGGACTCTCTGCTACCTGCTGGACAATGAAACTCTCCGGCTCCATCCTGACATCTTCTTGCCAAGCGAGATTTGTGACAAACTTGTCAATGAGTACGTTTCAGACCTGTGGAGAAGCTGTTGTCTGGTTTGGGAAGGAGCCGGGAGCTCAGGGAAGGGGGAGGACAGTTCTCTAAAAAGAGTGATGGGAAAGGATAACAGGGGAAAAAAATGGGGAAGAATTCTTAGGGCTTTTTTTTTCCAATTGATCCTTATATTGGAAATAAGGATTTGCATTAACTTCGGAAGGAAGTGTCCCTAGAGGTTATTGTACTGCTATATATCATTCTAGTTTCTGTGGAAATCACCATTTCCACCTAGGTAAACCCAGAGTGAAACAAACAGTCACTGCTTCTTCCAAGAACATCAGTAAGCAACGAAGGCCAACAAAACACTTCCCACCACTGAAGCATTACAACTCTCTCTCAAACCAGAGAAATAAGAGTGCAAAGTGCTAACAGATGTTAAATTTTCAGGCTGCTGCTCCCATAGCTTTACAAAGCAACCTGTTTCCAGGGATTTATAATTTGGCTATCACAGTCTCTCTTGGCTGAACTCCTGCCCACAAAGTCTGGCAGAGAACTTTGGCCAGCTAATTTTCTGAAAATGAAAAATCAAATTACTAGCTTTAAACAGCTAGGGGTAAAAAAAAATCCTGGAGTCTGTGCTTGCCAGAATCCAGTTTGCTCACACACACACATGACCTTGCACAAATCTTTGCCTGAGATTTTCCTAAGGGTTGTTAGTACTGTGCAAGAAGAAATAATAGGCCAGCTCCAGTCACCCCGAAGGCTATTCTGGATGATCAGGAGGGAGTCTGCATGTGCTTACGCACTTGGTGACATTTTCTCATAACCAGTGAAGGTGCTAGAGCTGTAGCTGAGCCTTTGTGTTGTGCTGTGCTGACGCCATTGCCCCAATACAGGTACGTGGAGTTGGTGAAGACGGACAGCATCTTTGAACCCCATGAGAGCTTCTTCACCCTGTTCTCAGATCCTCGGAGCACAAGGCTAGCTCGGATCCACTTGCGGGAACAGATTGTGCAGGACCAGGACCTGGAAGCCATCAGGAAGCAGGTGGTATTGCACTGATAGCCTCCAGCTGCCACTTCGCATAGCAGCATTGCTGCATGGGCACCAGCTAGAATCCCAGGCACCCAGAGGGATATTGGCTTCTGTCTTAGGCAGTTTAGAAAAGTATCTCCCAAGGGCCTTAGCTACTGCTTGGCAGGCACAAACAGCCAGAGATTCCCACGACTCCGTCCTTCACCATCCAAATTTTCTTAGGGAGAACCTCAGCTTCTCCCTTCTTAGCTCCCAAAGCCACTGTAGGGAATGGGATGGGGACACTGGTCAAATTTGGTGATATGTGGTCTCAGGCTCTCCCAGTGGGAGGTGTTGTAGCAAACAGGGTGGGCACTCTACCTGTGAAATATTTCTAACTTTGACTTCCCGTCTTCCAGGATCTTGTTGAGCTCTACTTGACTAACTGTGAGAAGCTGACAGCCAAGAGTCTGCAAACCTTGGTGAGCTTCAGCCACACACTTATCTCCCTTAGCCTCTTTGGCTGCTGTAATATCTTCTATGAGGAGGAGAACCCCGGAGGCTGCGAAGATGACTGTTTGGTGAACCCCACTCGCCAGGTCTTGGTCAAGGACTTTACTTTTGAAGGCTTTAGCCGCTTGCGCTTCCTGAATCTGGGCCGCTTGATCGAAGGGGTAAATGTGGAGACGTTGCTTAGGCCTTTGGCCTCCCTTGCAGCTCTTGATCTCTCTGGGATCCAGCTGAATGATGTGGGATTTCTGACCCAGTGGAAGGACAGTCTCGTTTCCTTAGTGCTTTACAACATGGACCTTTCAGAGGAGCACATCCAAGTGATCGCACAGCTTCGCAAGCTCAGGTCAGCAGATCTGTTCTTCCTTGTTTATCCTTTTCCCACTGATAGGGAAAGGTCTTTTAGGAGTGGTCTACTTGCCTGCTAACGGGGAGCCACCCACTGCTGGTTTCAAGTTATAAACTTTCACATGAACAGACTCACTCATTGACTCACTAAACATGTCTGACAGGGCTAAAACCAGCCTGCATTTTGTTTGCAAAAGGACACCACTTAGCAAAAACTCCCCCTTGGAAAAACAAAAAACAACACGCACCCCCAAAAAAACCCACACACACCAGAACTGCACGTGCCAAAAAAAGGAAAAAAAAAACCAAAAAAACCAAACCAACCACCACCACCCCCAGCCAAACAAAAAAGAACAGCTGAATACCTGAGAGATGGCAAAAAAAATACTACAGATGTGTACGTATACTAATATAGCAATAATCACACTGTGAAACTCAGTCCTCCAAACCACTTGTCAATCAGGAATGTCCGAAGTTTAAGCCTGGCTCTGAGATAAAACTAGGAAAAACTTAGAACTCAGACTGCTCGCTGTGCTCTGTGGAAGCCCACTGTGCATGGATGGTACAACCAAGGGAAAAAACAGCATAAATAAATAGGCACTCCTGACCTAGCCGTGTTGACAGTGAAATGACTTCCTGAAATGACTTCCTGAAATAGAGTTGAGACAATTGCTATTCAAACTGCACAGTGGTATCAGGAAAGGGATCCAGGACTTTCCAAGCCAAAGAGAAAGGCCTTAATATTCACATGAAGGATACTTTGCAATGGCTTTAGTATCGTCTCTACTTACTGCAGACAGTAGGGGGTACCATGTTAACATATGACCTAGGAGTCTCGGGAAACATCCTAGATAACATTTTCTAAATCCAAGTACTTTAACTCCCAGTGATTTGCAATGAAACTTGGTCTACAACAGGTAGAAGACACTTTTGTGAGTGGGATATTGGCTCCTGTCTTAGGCAGTTTAGAGAAGTCTCTCCCAAGGGCCTTAGCTACTGCTTGGCAGACACAAACAGCCTGTCCTGTAAGGGACCCCACCTGCACATGATGGCTGGTCAGGTTGTCCCACCACTCCCTTAGCATCAGGGTTTCCCCAAAGCTTAAGCATTTAAATACCTGAAGATAAATGAGATCAGGGCAGCATAATAGCCTGGGGTGGAAAAAGTAGAAGATTGCATTGGGGAAGCAGACAAAAAATTTTGTAACTTAATTTGTGGGATGAGGCAACATACGTTTCTGGGGATGCGAAGATCCTCTAGTGCATCTTAATCAGCAGGCAGAAACGCTCAGGTAGCTGCTGTGATGGAGCTTGGAAAAAGCAGTTCCTGAGCCTGGAGCAATTTCCTTTGTGATGTGTGGCCAAATGATTCATTGTGCTCCATTCTAAGTAAACCTCTACCAGATATCTGTGTGCTTTGGTTAGACGCACAGCCAGATCCTGCTGCCATATCCTACAGAACCACATTCCTGTATCTTGTGATGGAAATAATAATCATAATAAATAAATAAAAAATAATAATCACATTTGGCTTGTCATCTTCCTCTGGTAGAGGGGCAGAAGCCCCAGCTAACGCTTTCCAAGCTCTGAGCTCCTCTCTGTCATTTGCAGGCACTTGGATATCTCCCGAGACCATCTGTCCAGTTATTACAAATTCAAGCTGACCCGGCGGGTTCTAAACTTGTTTGTGGAAAACTTGGTAAACCTCACTTCGCTCGATATCTCAGGGCACACCATGCTGGAAAACTGCACTATCCCAAGCATGGAGGAGAAGATGGGCCAGACAAGGTAAGGAAACAGCAATTACTGAGGTCAGCTTGGATGGATAGGTCAGTCCAAGATGAATTAAGAACAGTTTCCTCTTCTAAGTTCCAAATTCTATGGGTCTAATTAATACTAAAAAGCAGGATACGGCTGTTGCTAGTTTCTCCTGATGCTAAAGACTGGTAATGGGAATCAGCTGTGATTCTTGTATGTGACACATGTAAGGACTTTTAAGAGTAATAAAGAATTCATCCTATCTGCCTCCCATACATATCTGAAGAAGTATTTCAGTAGTTCTTTTCCACACACATTCTTCCAGGGATCTCTTGCAGTGTTTTATATTTCTTCTGAAAGGACTCCAAAGCCCTTCACACATTTTCTACACGAAGCATTCTTACCCTCGCTGAAATCCAGGCTCTTCCGAGACAGAGCATTTCTACACTGAGTCAATACATCAGTGTTCATAGGAGGGCTGAGTGTTTCAGGAACTTAGAATCTAAAGGCGTATTTTCAGATTTGACCTGGATGCTGGGCTGATCAACCTTTGAAAATCCTGGTGCACCTCAGTAGGGGCATACCTAGAGGTCTGGTTTTCCAGATCAGCCAAAGAACTCTGCCCTCCTATTCCCCGAGCACTTACTGAACAAAAGCAAACAAGTGGGACAGTACTGGCTCCTTTCCACCCATGATGGTGAAAAAAATACTGGCTCTTGGTCAATAAGGAACATGGCAGCAAAACTAGAGTTCTTGCATTATCACAGAAGCAGACTATCAGTGTCTATCAGATGAGGTGCAATCCAGTTTGCAAATAGTTTGGATCGGTGAAATGCACAGACCTTTCCTAAGAGGAAATGTTCGCCCCACCTAGTGAATTTCCAGGACAAATTCTACCTGGGAAAGCTGCATTCTGTCTGCGTGAACTCTTACTGCTGTTTCTGTTGAGCACATGATCACCTGGGATGAATGTCTATTGTTATGTTTAGGAGAAGCTGACTGGCATACAACTGAAGTGTAGCTATTACTCTAGTTATGGAGCAGTACAGTCAGAGTAAATGGAGAGCTGATAGCTGTCTGTGGCAGGAGACACCTGAAGAAACACAGTACCAACATGAGTGATTTTTTTTTTTTTTATCTCAGCATTGAGCCAGCAAAGAGCAGCATTGCTCCCTTCCGGGGTCTGAAACGACCACTCCAGTTCCTGGGCCTTTTTGAAACATCTCTCTGCCGCCTGATGCATATTCCAGCCTACAAGGTAATGAGGCTGCAAGAATATTGGCAGTAGTTGAAATTTTGAGTAGTTGAATATTGGTAGAAGTTTAAAGAACATGAAAATCACTGACTGCCAGTAGGGAGGCGTTCTTAGGGTCTTGGGTGTGACAACTGAGCTCTGACCTTTTGGTAGCTACTTGATAATGCAGGAAAACTGCCAGAAGGCAAGACCTGTACCCCACATGTTTTTTACAAGGGTTAAAAAACATGCATCTTAGAGGAGGGCATGGAAAAATCATCCTGCCTGAAGGACCAGGATGTCTGTGACTATAAGAAAAGGCTTTAAGACAACAGGAGTCTTACTTGTGAACAGCATCCTCCTGCCCCAAAGGTGCCATTTCTTGTCTCTCTGGGCTGAAAAGTGACTCAACCTCTTTGCTCTCATCCTGGGCCTAATCTTACTAGCAGGGCAGAAGGAAGTTGTACCCTTTGACTTTCCAGATCTGCCCTCAGAATTCCCTTCTCACATTGGTTTTCCCCCTTCATCATTTCTTCCCTGACTCTTTTTGTTCCTCTGCACCAGGTGAGTGGAGACAAGAATGAAGAGCAAGTCCTGAATGCTATTGAGGCTTACACTGAACACCGGCCAGAAATCACTTCCCGGGCCATCAACCTCCTTTTTGACATTGCCCGTATTGAACGCTGCAGCCAGCTGCTGCGAGCCCTTCAGGTAAGCCCTATTTACCTCACACTTAAAGGGAAATTTTGCAGTCCCAGCCTTTTCTTCACCCTGGGATGCCATATCAGGCCATTCTGGAGAAAGTTCCAGTAGTGCAGTGGAACTGGGCACCTTCATTTCATAAGCATGTTCCTGCAATGCCTGGGCCACGCATTCCTTGCAGGCTTGTGACAGTCTTTGCCCCACACAGCCATAACAGTCACTCCAAGACTCAACAGCAAGTCAGTGGCACTGAAGCTTCATGTTGCTTCTCTGCAGCTGGTGATCACAGCCCTCAAGTGCCACAAGGATGACAAAAACATCCAGGTGACAGGCAGCGCGGCGCTGTTCTACCTGACCAACTCTGAGTACCGCATGGAGCAGAGCGTGAAGCTGCGGCGCCAGGTCATCCAGGTGGTGCTGAATGGCATGGAGTCCTACCAGGAAGTCACAGTAAGAGTGGCCCAGCCTCCTTCAGCTCCTATAGTCCTCCTTCCCTGTATTAAGTCTTTAGCCTGGTGTTAGCATCTGGGTCTCCTAAGCCTCTAGGATGTGAGCCAAGGCAGACACCAGAGAAGCCACTGCCCAGATCTGCTCCTTGCCTTCACTCAGTGATGGGGATTACATGCAGGGTGCTCCTTATCCACACAATGTTCTCCAGAACAAGGGGAAGAAAGTGATTATAGGAAGGCTTCTTTTTATCTGATGATAGTGGTCAAAGAGTGTGTACGACACACAGCACAGATATCCAGCACTCACTGTGGGGCGAAAAGAGTGCGGGCGTTGAGAGTGTTAACAGAAAGGAACATTATCCCAACACACTATATTGGATGCTAGCTGACATTATACACTATGATGCCACTGGGTTGTAGAATGGCGGCTGCTGCATAGAGAGCTTACAGGCAGTGAGGAACTGGCTTGGAAAGTGATGGGCGTTGGGTGATTTTGTGGCCGCATGAGACTAGAGTGACAGCAAGAGAGAAGAGGGTACTGATAGAGCACGGCTAAAGCACGGTGCTAGATAGGAGGGTAACAGAAATTTTAGTGGTCGTAGTCAAGAAGATGGTTTCAGTGCCAAGCAGCAAGGAAACATGAGGTTATGGGGTCCGTGTTTTTGTAGCCACTTTGCCCAGCATTTGCTTCCTTTTGACCCAGGTACAGCGAAACTGCTGCCTGACACTGTGTAACTTCAGCATTCCTGAGGAGCTGGAGTTCCAGTACCGCCGAGTCAACGAGCTGCTGCTGAACATCCTCAACCAGAGCCGGCAGGATGAGTCTATCCAGCGCATCGCTGTGCACCTCTGTAACGCTCTGGTCTGCCAGGTGGACAATGATCACAAAGAAGCTGTGGGCAAGATGGGGTTTGTCATGGTTGGTATGGTCCCAAGGTGTCTACTTATCCTTAACGCAGGCTAGCACAATTCCCTTGCAGCAGTCCACGGAACATCTCCAGCCAGTGATCCAACCTTACAGTGTCACAGGAGGGAACTAGTGTCCTAGCAATGCTAATCTTTCCTGGAACCTGCCCCTCCATGTGACATCTTTTACTTGCTTACTAGCACTGGAAGTCATGATCTCAGAGATAGGCTGTCTGGGAGAGCAGGGGAGCAGCGTAACCTTATACCTTACCTCTTCATCGCATCATATTATTTCCAGAACTGGTACCACCTTGTGACTAGGTCCTTCTGCATCTCCCTGAGTTTGCATCAGCTTCCCAACTCACGTCAACCCATATACCTCACTTTTTCAAAGAGCTGCAGAGGTCACTGCTTCAGTGCAATTACACCACATTCCAGACTGTCATACAGGTCAAAACTCACTTGACTGCAGACTCAACAGCTTGGGGACTGTGATATAGTTCAGCTCTGTGAATATCTGCAACACTGAACGTAACCCAGTCCCACTGGTTTAGAGAACGAGATACCAAGTAGGTTCTCTACAAAGGATCAAAACTGCATATGCCTGCAAACTGGCTGTAGCCAGCCCTGCGGTACTACAGCAGCTAGTTTTAGCTATGTGATTCTTGAACTGTTTCTCACTCTTCCCCTTCCTCTGCCCACAGACAATGCTAAAGTTGATTCAGAAGAAGTTGGCTGATAAAACGGTGAGTGTTTCCCCCAAAAATGTATACATAGAGTATTTTCTCTTCAGTCTGACTTAGGCATGGAGATCAGCCCAGAGCACTAGCTCAGCTTCTCTAACACAAGACATCTCAGCTGATGCTGCAGAATTTCCTGTCCCAGGGTGAGGGCAGGGGAATGTGACAGGAAGGCAAAAATACTAAACAAAAAACCCACTTACTGACAAGTTGAAAGTGAGTAACAAGGTTTTCTTACCTCTGGAGCCATCTAGGGTGATACCAGAGAGGAAACACAAGTGGTTGGTTTGCACTGGACTCCCACATTAGCAAAGCTGTTTCTGTCCCTTTCTCTTCGGCTCTGTAGTGTGATCAGGTGATGGAGTTCTCCTGGAGTGCCCTCTGGAACATCACTGATGAGACCCCCGATAACTGTGAAATGTTCCTTAACTACAGCGGCATGAAACTGTTCTTGGAGTGCTTGAAAGTAAGTATGTCCGGTTTCCTCTAGACGAATGCTGACATTAGCAGTGGAGATCCAAGTGCCTGGGCAGGATCCCTGGCTATGCTAATCTATAAGCAGTACTTCGTATGTTGCACAAACAGAAAAGAAAAAGCTTGCGTGTTTTCTTCTTTCTCACATCCATCCACCCAACCAGTAGAAGAACAGAGAAACTTACACTCAACACATCTTCCTCTTTCCCCATCTTGTATGCAGTCCCCTCTAAGTAGAGCAGCAGTGAATAGCGGGCCCTGGCCTTGATTCTCTCATTTCACGTGTATCTTGAACACTAGAGATCCCATTTGGTATCTGCTAAAGAACCACTACTGACTGCCCAAAAAACATGCAACCCTTCTAGATAGCGCTGTACGATCTTTCTCCAGGGTTGCTTGTTCTCAGCGTCACCACAGCCCTACTTTTGTATAATCCTTTTCTTTGCTTGCTTAGGAGTTCCCAGAGAAACAGGAGCTGCATCGCAACATGCTGGGCCTCCTGGGCAATGTAGCAGAGGTGAAGGAGCTCCGCCCGCAGCTCATGACCTCCCAATTCATCAGTGTGTTCAGGTGAGTGCATGACTAACGAACAGCTGGGCTGGGGTAGGGTGAATGCTGTGGAGCTCTGCTCCTGAATTGCCTGGAGACTTTTAAAACTTTGGTGCATCAGCACCTCTAAATGATCTCTTCTCTCTTGGCAGCAACCTGCTGGAGAGCAAAGCAGATGGGATTGAGGTATCCTATAATGCCTGTGGTGTGCTCTCCCATATCATGTTTGATGGTCCAGAGGCTTGGGGTATATGTGAGCCCCACCGAGAGGAAGTTGTAAAGAGGATGTGGGCAGCCATCCAGAGCTGGGATATCAACTCCAGGAGAAATATCAATTACAGGTGAGGAATAGAAAAGTTTGGCCCACTCACCTGGGAGCCAGGATTGTCACAGGAAGCAAGCACCAACAGAGAGAAGGGAAGACGTGTAGCCCAGCATGGAGGCTCTGTTTAGAGTGAAGGAGAAACATCCTCAGGGACATATTTAGTGACGGTTCTAAATCTTTCTTTGAAACACAGGCTGCTGAAATTAGACACCTTACCTGGCAATTCCTATGGGAGAAGTGTGAGAGCCCAGTAGAATTTCTCCTGCATGTTTCTGGTGAAATTGCGTAGTTAGGAAACCCATGATCTGACTATCTGGGACTGCCTAAGCATTTTCCTCTGAGACTGCTGTCCTTTGCACCTCCTTAGGTCTATTTGTTTCTGAAAGTCACATGGATAGCTGTAGCTTTCACTCTCCTCAGGGAGATATTTAGACACAGTTCCCAGAAATCCCTTCAAGGGTTAATACAACTGGTGGAATCCTCCAAAGCCCTTCCTGTAAGAGGGTATCAGGTACTCTGTATT
Source organism: Balaeniceps rex (assembly GCA_013401315.1). Lineage (NCBI taxonomy): Eukaryota > Metazoa > Chordata > Aves > Pelecaniformes > Balaenicipitidae > Balaeniceps > Balaeniceps rex. Next base: position 16,165 of record VYZW01016772.1, on the reverse strand, counting down.
CCCATAGTGCCTGGCAGGGATCCAGAATGAATGGCATTCCAATGCCTGAGCTACAGTATAGACACATTATTGTTGTCAGAAGAAACACAGCAACCATTGCATGTGAGCAGCCAGCTTTGGCTGGGTATAATTTTGCTTTGGCCCCTCTACAGAAAGATTGGTGCTGCTGGGTTTCAGCTGTCATGAAGAAATGACTGTCAGAGGATAGAAATCAGTTCTTGGACTCAGTTGCATTCATTGCAGCTATTTCTCTGGGCAGCATGTTTGTGCTAAAGTGGTAGGGCCTGTAAGCCTGCCAGTATTGCCATGTGACACAGACTCAGTCTTTGGTGCCCGAATCTTTGACATGCCAATGGATTTACTGCTATGGTATCTCTGAGCACAGAGTTTGTATGGCTTTGAGGGGCAAAGGTGCTGAAAGAAGCAGCTCTTGGATTTTTAACGACTTCTGCAATATTTCTGTACAGGTCATTTGAACCAATCCTTCGACTTCTTCCACAAGGGATCTCCCCAGTCAGCCAGCACTGGGCTACCTGGGCACTGTATAACCTGGTCTCTGTCTACCGTAAGTTCCTTTTTTGAAATGACATCCACTGCGCTGCAAAAGTTGAGGGTGTGGATCTGAGCTTGTTAGCTGAAAAAGTCTTCCCAGCTTAGCTATGTAGGTAGAGAGAATCTTCTTTGAATGATGCAGGAATATCCAGACAGCACAGCCAAACAAAAAAACAATGAGACTTAGTGCGTGGGAAATTCCTTCAATGTTTTGATCCTTCTGGCCATGCTTTTATGCTCTCAGCCATTTTGTGTCTGTTGTTTTCACAGCAAGGACACCCCTAGCAGGCTGGCTCCATAAAAAAAGAAAGGTTTTGTGGCTTCTCAGGCCACAGGCTTCTCCTTCCCCTCCTGCCACCCTTTATACCACTCTTGTGAAGGTTCACAAGGACCTGTTTTATTCTTTTCTCTGCAGCTGACAAGTACTGCCCACTGCTGATCAAAGAAGGTGGGATTCCCCTTCTGAAGGACATGATTAAAATGGCATCAGCACGGCAAGAGACCAAGGAAATGGCCCGGTAGGAAACCAATGCACTATCATCAAACATTCAATTTAGCTTTAGTTCAGTTTTTATTCTTCTACATCAAGTAAGGCTACCAAAGAAAGGCCTGTACTGGTGTGTACGAGGGGTAAGAAGCAAACACAGGAGAAGAGCAGGAAAAAGAGGATAAAAACAGAAGGCTAGAGAGGTGTTTATAGGTGGCCAATGCACACAGATCATTCAGGGTTGATGGATGCCAGGCAAATTGGTTGTAGAAGTGTCTTGTTGGACAGGGGAGCCACATGGCTAAGTGCATCTCTTACACCGATACTCTCCAGTCATCACTAGTCTCCATCCCTGTGTGGGCTCCCTGTCTCCAGAATCATATTGGCCTGTCAGTAAAATTGCTGACTGCACAGTTAAAATGAGAGGATTTTTCAAAAGGTGGTGAGAGTCCATCACCTTTGTGAGCTTCCCCAACTTACTTTGTTATGTGACCTTCCTTTGGAGTCATTCTTTCCAAGTTTCAAAAGCCAGCTGTGAGCTATCACTTCATACCTGCAGGATGAATATAAAAGAGCATTAGAGATCAGCTGGGAATACACATCTTGTGGGTGGGCAGCAGGCATCCCCCATAGCTGAAGGGTTTCTAAATGCTGGAGGTGACTGAAGCCTGCAGAAGACGCTTACAGTTAGGCAGATTGTGTATGGTGATGGGACAGTGCAAGAATGGTAAATGAAAAGAATAGGAAAAGCAGGGACAGATGACAGCGGAGTGAATGACAAACATCTGTATGCACGTTTCCTGATGTGATTCGAAGTTATCTGATGATTTGGATACGGGGGTGATGAGATCAAGCTTTTGGACAGTTCTTATGCTACTGTCCCACAATGGTTGTGCAATAAGCTTTAAACTAAACCCTCTCTCCTTGTCCTTGTTTTATCCATAGGAAAGTTATAGAGCACTGCAGTAACTTTAAGGAGGAGAACATGGACACTTCCAGATAGAGGCAATCATCTAATGCCTCTTGCCAGCACTGTATCCAGCTTCTCTCTAATTCACTGTATATAGGGAGGACTCTTTCTTACCAACTTGCCTGTTGGAAGGAAACTTTATGTGTGTGTGTGAGACCCTCAGTAGATGAAGGTGAACAGGGGAGGGGGGAGGGACTTTTTGCACAACAAAATGCTTTCCTTAAATTAGTGGACTTTTTTGTTATGAAGTTTCAGGTTGAAGTTCTGTGTGTACGATTTCTGTATAGAAAGAAAACAAAAAACAAAGACAACTACATTACGTACCTTTTAACCTTTTTATTTTAGATTACACAGAGAGCCTCAAATGATCATGAGCTTGAAGACCTGGTTGCGTGATCGCTAGTGTGACATTTTTATTTCCCACTTTTTAGAAAAAGTCCCTTTTGCTGTATTGCATGAGGTCCTGTAATGTCTGTAAGAACACCAGTCCTGAATCGGTATTGGCTGCTCAATGGGGTTACAGGCAGTGATGAGTTATTTACTTGGTTAGAGAGGTTGGGGAACACAGTACCAGCGAGTTAGACCAAAAGAGACGACCTTTTTAGCGATATTTGTAAATTGAGGAAATGGGGAAGAAAGATCTTTAAAGTCAATTCACTCCCTTAAGGGTTTTTTTTAGAGAAGACTCACATGAATGGAAGCATTGCTAACTGTATGTGGGTCATTCGGAAGTAAGACATTCCCATTAAAGTCAAGAGGTCTGTTTTGTCCCCTTTGGCAGTGCAGTAAGATCTGCCAGCCCACCCAGCCTAGTAAGGTCAGGGATGACAAGTAAAAGCAGTTGCACATCCTTGGCAACACAGAGCTTTTCTCTCTAAGAGAGCCTGTGCAACAAGGAACAAGGTTTGTTCACAAAGGGCTACGCATCTTCATTCCAGTCCTTCACCACCTTTTTAGTTGTGTTCTGTTTTATGGGGAAGGGCTACAATGCCAGAGAGCGTATTTCCCCTCTGCGTAATAAGCTCTACTAGGCCCCAGTCCAGAGCGGCTCGTACCACTTGTGCAAGTCCCAGTAATGGACCGGAGCTGTTCTGCTCTTTTTCAGTCTGCATCAGTGCAAGCTGTGCTCAGTGGCAAAGTAATCTCCCTTTATACAAAGCTCACTGCAGCACAAATGCTGTAATCGGAGGTGCTAAAGTCCTCTCCTGAGACTGGGGAGTCTCCAGGCACCCTTTGGAGGGTGATCCCGTGAAATAGCACCTCCTGTTCCACCCCAACATCTTCCCCCTCTTCTGGGAGGCAAAAGGCCCTATTCTTATCTGACTCCCACTAGCACTAACCAGTGCAGTCCCGCTCACATCGGCAGCATTACTCTAATTTATATGATGTAGGTGAGAGGAGAGTCCCACTAAGGTGATCTTCACCTGTAAGACTCTAGACCTATGAAGGCTCAAGAAGCCAAAGGCCAAGGTTTGCCTCACGGCCAGGCACTCAACAGCACGTCATGCAGTCCATGCTTAGAGCCTTCTGCTTGCCACAGTTCTTTCACAATTCACAAATCTTCCGTTAGAAGGGATTTAGAAAAGATTTTATGTCTGGTAGCAGTAAGAAGAGACCATGGCCATGTGAGTTGGGACATTTCAGGCCTCTGAGCACAGTAACCCTCGCTGCTCTCTTCACTTGTGTACATTGCTCTCAGATTTGACTCGCTGCTATGAGGTTCTTCTAATGCTCAGAGTTAATGTTGTCGTTGCTGAGCACATTATAGACAGATCCTAGATACACAAACTGACACTTTAAATGACGGAACACAGCTGCCCTGGAGAGGTTTACTTTTTCTGCCAGTATGGTGTTACTCAATGTCTTTTTTTTTTCCTTTTTAACCATACGTCATTTGTTTTGATATTGTGAGATCTGTACTTTTTTCTTTAAGTATTTTTCAAACTTATATATATTTTTGTGTCACTTTTGAATTGTTTTCATACGGTTTGCAAAACTTGACGAATTATACTTTTTTGCAGTTGTTTGATTGAAATGTATTTTTCTCTCTCTTATTGCTGTTCCCCAAGAATTTATGTCCTATGAGCTTTAAGACAGGGACGCTTATTTCAAGATCTGTTTTCTGTATAACATTTGCTAATCTTCTTTCTAGATGCAAAACTAGGAGAGGCTGCAAATACTGCCAACCAGCCTCGGAGCATTAGGGGAGTCAGTCGGGCTTTGCTCATTTAATTCTCCATTTAGTGTTGCTGTCCTTTTGAAGTTGTTTCACGTGACAGTGCCACCCACTAGGCTTTCTTCCTTTCTCATGCCCATATAGTAAAAGCTCCTACCACTAAAACCTTGAATCACGTGACAAAGAGCACTCAAGATTCTGACTATGTTGGCAGGGTGGGAGCAGAGCAGAAGGGGACACATCACAGATGCGAGAGGTATCAGAAACCCCTGTCCCCAGAATGCAGCTGCCACCTTGGGGAGACAGCTGGAGCTCAGCTAGAGCAGACCTCAGCCTTGCATTGTCATCAGAGCCAAACAGGCTTTACGCTGAGGTTTTGGCACAACTACATCACAGTTAATGAACAACTGATGGCTTAGTTCCATCTGCCTCAAGACCCCAAAGGTTTGGATTTTTCAAACTGGTGCCCCTGTAAGTTCAGCTATTACTGAAGTCTCACCTGCTGCAAGCTGGACCATGGTATCCCAAACTAACAAGATCCGAGCTGCATCAAACCTTTGTTTCACACTGTAAAATAACCTTTATCCTCACTGCTCACATATCCTCACCAAGCTGTACCTGAGCCTGAACCAGGATAAAAAGATTTCAAATTCCCAGCAACATTAATGGAGTCAGGCCAGCCTGCCAGAAAAGCTTAGCTTTCTGAAATCTGTCACTGATCCCAGGGGGAAGGGGGAGCTATAACTGGTCTGTTACACCTAGCTACACATAAGATTTTGAGTCAGGGCACCAGCAAGGTAAATTCCTGAGACAGCATTTTAAAAGAAATAGCATCTCTGTTAGAGTAACATGAGCTTTGGCTACAAGCTTCAATGTCTTCAAGCCAACAAACTGTGAGCTGAAAAATAACATTTACTTTCAGTAAGGAGCAAAAGAGAGAAAGGTATCCTCTGAACACCTGAGCGTAATCCAGGAATTCCTGTTATCGGGAGTCTGAAACTAGGTTGTACCTCGGTTTCCCTGACTGAAACAACAGGAGTTGTTGCACCCTAGGCATAATGCATGTACCATGACCTGAAGGCACTTTTTGGAGGCAAAGAGGAGTTAATGAATTGCTGCTGTAGATCCAACGCTCAGGACAGAGCAGAATAGTTGTCTGCAGCCATCATACCAATATTCTGCAAAGGAGGGGGGGGCAAAGTGGCTGATTTTTTGTGAAGGTCTAAAAGGGGAAGTTGGATACCCTGAAATGCTTGACTTACAGAGAAGCCTCTCAGGACTCCCAGCTTTGCTGGAGCAAAGGAATGAAACAGGAGACTTCAACTCCCTACAGAATTACAGAGCCAACGACCAACCCTGCCCAGAAAACTAGAATAGGGTTCTATCTGTCAAATGAGAATACAGCTGGAGAGAAGCTCATAGTGTGTAAAGATATGGTAGAGGGACTCCTTGTGCTCTGTAGTTGTTGTCCCATTCAGACTCTTATTCACATTTTCACTACATTTCCTTTAATACTCAAAAGCTTGGCAAGCAGAGCACGAACACAACTCAGTAGCTCTCTGCAGACTGTGCCAACAAAGGAACCCTCTACCTTGGCTGTACATAGTTTCCTTCCTGGCTTCATAATTCCTTCCTGGATGCTTCATTGTTCAGTGGCCCCAGTCAACGATACAGCAGTCCTCAGCACGCAGGGTGTCGGGTGTCTGTCATTTTCTCTGGAATAGGTAAGAGAGCAAATTGGTGGGCAACTTTCCACAAGTGCTTCCATTTTACAAGATCTGTGGAAGAAATTGCTTATAATGATTGGCATCTACTTCTACAATGCCTAACACCCAGCACCACCAGACTTTCTCATCGAAACCAAGCCAAGAAAGTTTAGCACTGATATTTGTGGCAATTAGTAACATTGCAGATAATTCATCTGCCCCATCTGCATCATGGCTGCTATTACCCTGCACCTGCCTAGTGGCTGACATCATACCTGCTCAGCACTGAATCCCACCCAGCTCGTCACCTTGGTTGGGCTTCTGCTGCAGTCACTCTGGTCTCTGCAAAAGATGAGTGGGAAGAAAAGTCTTGGAGCTGTGAGCCTATTCCCCTCTCATCACTTGAAGAAGGCAATTAATTACCAATAGAGCAAGAGCTATAGGGGCACTGCATTCAGGCACTACTCCACAGAAAATATATTTTCTTGAGACTGTTTAGGGAGGAGCCTGCCACAGCTCAGGTGTTAGAGGGTAGCTTGTGCTGGAAAAAAGATAATTAAAAGTAGGGAAACAGCTGGTCTCCACGACAACCGTGTGTGTGAAGCACAGAGGGTAACGGTCATCAGGAATGGATGAAAAGCAATATGGGGGCTGGATGAGAAGACAGCACTTATAAGGAATGAGGGAGATTTCCTGCTGAACTGAAACACTTCTGCTTTAGCAGACTATATTTTGATTTCATGTAATTGTCACTGATTCTCTCTGTAATTCCTTTCTTGTTTAAAAAAAGTTTTTAAGCTAACCAAATATGTATTTCCTTGTTTTGCTTAAAGAAAATAACCTCAGTTATTATGAGCAAGCATCTGCTTTTACTCTGTCCATTGACCTGCCTAATGTTGAGAGGCCTGGTTCAAATGTTTGTACATGGTGAAACCGAGCAAAAAAAATAATAATGCACAACTGTTGCTTCCTTACAATTCTGAATGAATTAACTTTTCTGTTGTATCCATTGGATACCCGCTGTGTATTAAACCTAGTGCTTAACAATGTCTTCTTCCTTTGGTCTATAAATGTGGTCTATTTAGGTACGTTACTGGTTCATTTGCTGTCATATATTTCATTAAAAATGAAAGGAACTGCCATGTGTTGATGATGCAGTTCTGTGGCTTTTCCTTTCATCACTCCAAGGGATACAATACCGTTTGTCAATAGAAAAGAGGCATGGAGGAAGAGCGTATTGTTATGAAATTATGTGAGAGGAGAAAAAAAAAATCAGAACAATATTTGACTGTACAGATTGTCTGTGAACTCTGTAACTGATCCGTGGCTTGCATTCCACAGCCTAAGCTTTGTAAGTGGGCAGAAGCTGAGTACTTAAGAAAAGGCTCTAGCTTGAAACAGTCAATCTGCTTTAAGGCCAGCATGACTTTCTTCTTAAGACCCTGGTCCTGCAAGGGTTCAGCTGCCAGTTAATTCAATGGTCATTGTAAACTCTCTGAAGGATCAGACTCTAGGTGGTTGAAATAGGAAGAGGAATCACGTGAAACTAAACTGCCTCTAGGAAGCTGAAAATGTACCGTGTTGTAAGGGTACAGAGAGATACCTTAGGCTTCCAGCAGCATGAAATTCCTAGCTGGAACACCGTAAGAATCTAGATTCTTGTCTCAGAAACTTGTTAGTAGAGGCTTTCTGGAACTAAGCCGAATTTCAACCAGTCATTTAGGTTGAAACCCTTGAGACAGAGATAAGCTCTGATCTCTGTAAGACAGGTTTCAAAGCTGTAAGGAAAGATGAACAGCGTAACATGCACCAAATCGTTCTAATCGCAAAGAGAGCGAGAGTACACTCTTTAGGACAGATTATTCTAGAATATAAAAATGTTTCTACTTTCAAGTGGGTAATACTGTTACTACTCAAATTGCTTTCACTAAGCTTTAACACTTAACCTCTCTGCAAAGAACGGAAAGACACTACCCACCTTTTCTTTCTGTTTTTTAGACAGAGCCTGATGTTACTGTTCTGAGCATCCTACTGTTCTGAAAGACTTCCTTTGCCACTCCAGGAACAGAAGGATTTTCAGGATATTTAAAGCAGGCAGAGAGTAGCACAGCCATTTGACATACAAACTCTGTATGTGAGGTTTGACAAGCACTGATGCAGGCTATGAGGTGTCTGAGGGAAGATTTTTTTGCATTTAATGCAAAAGATTTTTTGCAAATGTTTTGCATTTACCTAGAATAAAAAAAAAAAAAGAAAGCAAAAGGATTTGAATGATTGTTGGAAATTTAGACTACAATTTCTATTAACATTTCAACACAGCTATCTCAGGTAAACCATTTAAGTGACCTGTGCAGCCAGGTGCTTTTCTGGAATCAGCAGGTGGCCACTAACTCACTTAAAAGAGACTGAAATAATCAAGAACACCCAATTTGTGGTCAAACAGTACCAAGGAATCAGCAACTTTTCAGGTGCTGGAGGATAAATTTACAAAGAATACGATTTTTCTTTCCAATTTTTTTACTGGGAAAGAAGGTAACAAAAGCAGCAAGATACATCTATGTTAAAACTGAAGAGTTTAAAGAGAACACTGATTTCAGAACTTTTACAGGCCTGTGGTGAGATTCATCTCCCCTAAATAGACAGACACTCAAAGTGTAAATGTATACATCTAAGCTAGTCTTCTTGGCTTTTTTTATTGTTAGCAAAAGATAAAGACACATCTAGGGTGCAATTCAACTACTTTTAGATGTCTGCTTTCAGATGAGAAGGACCATTCTGCTTCCCTCTGCTGCTGTCGGGGGAGTCTAACGACCTCGCTCAGATACGAATGTCTTCACTGTAGGCATCTGAAGTTAGATCAAATCCCACCCCAGCGGCCTCCTACCAAAATTATGTCAGACATTTTACAAGCTCCGTTTGCATTAATAGGGCTGTCTAAATGTGTTCAGCCAGGCACAGCCTCTGCATTTCTCCCCGGGGGATGGACATCAACAGATGAAATGATCAAATTGGTGAGACCAGAGTTAACACACTGCAGTGCAGCGTCTCACCCAGACAGCACCTTGAGTCCTCGCCTTCGAGAAGCACACCTCTGCCAGACCCCTTCCATCGCTTACGTGTACATTTAGCAGTATTTGCCTCGGGTGCGACTGCGACACGCAAAGTAGTTTTACCAGCGACGCTGCCCTCGAGGGCCCCTGGCCCTGCGCTCCCCACCACACCTGCTGAAATGAAACCTGGCTGACGGCCGAGGGGCCGTGCAGAGTCCGGGGCGGGTCAGGGTGGGAGAACAAGCGGGAAGGGCGGCCGAAGGAAAGCACCTTTCTCCTGGGAAAGGCCCCTGAGGTGGAGGGCCAGCATGCAGGGCAAAACATGGGCAGGCGGTGTGAGGGGAAGAATGGAAGCCCGCGGGCTGCAGCCAGGCTTCCCCCTACAACTGCGGGGGGGTGGGGGGGAGGAAAGAGACCCCGGTTCCCTCTCGAGGGGGAGCCGAAGCTGAGCTATCAGCACCCTGCCCGACCCTGCTGCGGGCCCTCATCCCCCCTCGGCGGGCCAGGCCGCCTCAGGGGGCAGCCCGAGACCACGCTTATGGCAAGAACGAGCCCCGCTGCCCAGCGAAGCCCCCAGCCGCCGGG
>VYZW01016767.1:335-14750 GCA_013401315.1 Balaeniceps rex | reverse complement strand
CGGCGCCCGAGCCAGGTTTCGGTTTTGTGGTGTCGGTGGCGGCGAAGCCCGCCCGGGCTCCCCTGGAGCCATTTTATGTTGCTTTAGAAGAAGGAGACGATGGTTGAAAAGCACTTATCCCAGCCCGGCCGGATCGGCTAAGCCGGGCGAAAGCCCTCAACTTCTTTCCGGCGAGCGAGGCAGTATTTATTTTAAAAAGAGAAAGAAAAAAAAAACAACCTCTCCCCCCCGTTCCCTTCTCGTGCTTTCTGCACCTTGGCGGGTGGCTCGCTGCTGCACTTGTACTCACAGAGGTTTGCAACAAGCAGTCACACAAACCTGCGCAGCCACCGAGCCCCCCCGGCCGCCGCTCTCCGCTCCTCTCCCCCTTGCGCGCCCCCCGGCCGCGACCCCCGCCCCGAAGCGCTGGAGGAGACAAACCCGGCGTCCCGGCGGCCCCGCGGCGGGCTCGGCCCCCTTGTTTGTGGCTCTCAGATCCATCATGGCTTCCCCCTGCCTTTCTGTCTCCCTGCTCGTTGTGTTCCTCCTCCCTGTGGCTGCCCTGTTTATATAGAGCTATTGCCGCTCTCTAATATAGACTCTGCTAGGATGGGAAGGTGCTTTCCAGCCCCACGTCACCGCCTCTCCATTTAAACACCACATCAGCCTTTAAATAGGGAGCGAGCCGCGGAGCGCGGGCTGGGAGGTGCATGCGTCCGCGGCAGAGGCTGCAGACGGGCGTCTTGTCCCTCGGATCCCGACCGGGCTTTCACCGGGTTTCCCTTCCTTCCGCACCGCCTGTCCCCGTCGCCACCGGCCTGCGGAGCGGTGCTGCTTTCTGCCGGCTCTGGCGGGGGCGGGGGGGGTGTTTCCTAGCCGGTAAAAATGGACTTTCCCTTGCTTTTACCCATTGCACAAAGACAGTTTTCATCCTCTCCTGCATTTGAAACGGTTTACCTTTTTCTTCCTTTTTTTTTTTTTTTGGTCCCTAGCATACAGCTAGCACATGTTCCCGTGCTCCCATAAGCTCCTCGAAGCGGTTTTTCTGCTGGGTGGGGAAAGTAGAGCGTAAATGGTTCTTACCCAGTATATCAAGGAGAGATGTGGTACTTATTTTGTGGCGCTTTGCCAAGGTCTCACTACAGCTGTCACCCTAAAAGTAATGTTAATATTAAAGTTTTGTCTAGGGTCATGGGCCGCAGATGCTACTCAATGATTTCTGTGCGTTTCTGGTGACTAAAGCGTACAAATATTTTATCGCAGTCCAGGCAGAGCAAAGGTTTTAGAATTTTCACTAATTGGTTTAATTACAATATTTGATATACTGCAAAACAGTATACAAAAGAAAATGCAAAGCATCCTAGTTTTCCTTTCCAAATCTGAAATTTTACAAACCTGCCTGTCAGTTAGGGTCATGCAATTGCAAAGTAGCATAGTTGCTTTGATACTTTGTCAGGTTTTGTATCAGAAAATTTAAGGAAAGAAGTGAGCCATTACATGCAGGGCAGTTACTCAGTAGGATGTGTATAGAATGTGTGTGGTCTGAATCTCTTAGTTGTCCTTCTGTTTATAAACTTCTGGCTTTATTTTTTGATTGCAAGAAAAGGATCTATTTCTATATAGTAAATTAGAGGTTTTGCTTCTCTTTTTCGACCAAGTTAGTAGCGAATAGCAAAATATATATATATATAATAATCTCCAGAGTACTTGTAAATATCTTTGATTCAACAATTTACTAAGATTTGCTTTCTCTTGGCTATATTTCTGTACTGCCGTAACTTCTGTAGAATTCTCTTGGAAGGTGTCTGTCTTTGAACATTGTGTTTGGAATAGCAAAAGCCAAGCCTAAAATGAGCCTGCTTCAAATACCTATGCTTTAGGCTAATTTTCAGTTAAGTAGTAAAACCTTTCAATAGTGCATGGTCAACGTTGTCAAATTCAGGTCTCATTCCATGGCAAGGATCGGGATGCTTACCTTAGGGTTACCAAAGACGAATAGGAACATTTTGAAATACTGCAACCAGGTGATAACTTCAGGAAGCTAGACGTTGAGCCTAATGTGTCAATAGTATCACGTCAGCATCTGATCAAATCTGAATTGCTACAAATCTGTTCTTCCTAGTAAAAGACAAATATAAGACACTAACAGTTATATGCACTATAAGATTGTGTAGGTGACAAAGGTAATTTATTTGTAAAACTCCATAACATAAAAAAAGCTCAAATTTTAATGCTTACAATGTGTAGATTATGTGTGTTACTTCTTTTTACGCACATCTTTGATGTAATTGTGACTAAAACTAGTTACCTTTACAGCGTGCTCTTCTAGCTGTCATATAGCTAGCTTCCAGCTGTAACTGCACAGACAGGAGAAAGATTAGCAACGTTTCAGGGATAACTGCAGAAGCAACCAGGAACAAATTGCTGTCAAATGCACAAAGTGTGTCATGCTATATCTGTCCATAATGTGTTGGTTATTGGAAACCCAAACTGCTGAAATCCCAAGTGTTGTGATACTAATTACAAAGAGATACAGTTTTTGTATCCTTGAAACTGAAGGAATGTAGGAAGTGTAAGCCCCCAAAGGCATGTAGCATTTCTTAAAATAGCTTGCTGGTTGCTCCTCGGATTTGGAGTGTGTGTGTGCGTGTAGCAGTCTCACCATGCTCGGAGTTTTCTTTACAAGATGCACAGAGAAAGTGAGATATAATCGTTTCCTTATGTTCCCAGAGGGGGAAGTACTAGATTTCAAATCTTTTCTATGTGTTTGTGGTTGTATCTAATAAATCAGAAATTTTAATTGTTGTCTTTAATCTATAGTAAGTGTTTGGAATAGTGTTTATTGAAGAGTGATTTGAGTATTTTGCTCTTAAAAGAGCTTGAAGTTTACAGCAGTGTACTCTTTATGAGGGAGGTACTTTAATACAAACCAGATGAAAGCATGATTATTTTAATAGCAATCTTTAAAGTTTCCATTATGTTCTTGTTGCTTTCTCTGACTGAATGCAGAAATTTATTGGAAAGCTTAACTCACCTGCTATCCCATCTTTAGACTAGTTCAGTAATTGTATTCCCATGTTTATTTTCTGAGTAAGCAGTGTATGAAAACAATTTTGTCATTCAACTCCAGAGTCTTAGGTGGTTTGTATAAACAGCGTGAGCATCGCATAAATAATGCTTAAAGCCAACACTTAGTGTATATCTAAAACAATACAGTGTGCTTCCTTTTAAAGACCAGGGCTTAAGGCTGTTTTGTAATTTTACTGGATTTGCCTCTGTTGAGGTAGGAAAAGAACATTCTGTGATAGTCTTGAAAATTCCACTATGGATGGCTCTTGAAGGCATTGCTGCTCCCTCTGTGGAAGGCATTGCATCTGCCTGGGCTGGATGTTCAGTAGGAGTGTACACAAGCGAGTGTTTTCAACTGGACAGGATTTTTCTGAGTATTATGTAAACATGTATAGGTAAAATCAGACAGACACTGTTTCATTATAAGCACGCGGATACTTTCTTCTCTGTTCCCTTCCTTCTAATCATACAGCCGTGAGAGTACCATGTATCGTGATACTGCATGATTAGAATGGCATCCAAACATTCTCATCCATCTCTAGATCCAGTGCACTGTGTGGCTCATGCAGAGAGATACATGCACGTACAAACTGCTTGTGGGTTTGTTAACCTGTATTGCACTAGGCTTACTGCACCCCTGTGGTGCTGTCTTTTGGGGGGCTTAGCCACTTGTTTGGGCTGTTGGAAGTTGTGCAGAAGGACGCTGTGTCAATGGCAGAGTGAACACCTATGCTCTTAACCTGCCTTTCTGCTCTCTAGCTAAACTAATGCTGGACACTAGAAACTGGTATCATGCTCTTGGATTTTTTTTTTTCCCTTACTACACAGGGAGAAAAGGAAACATTACCAAGCAGACTGTCGGGCTGTAGGGTCAGTTTGTTGTATCTGAATGTTGATATTTTTTCCTAGGGCTTTATATACTGTGGAGGTTTTGTGAATAAACCTTACAAAAATGACTGACTGTGGAGATAGGAGGGGGTAACTGCTGGTGGAAATTATTAGGGCCTGTTTGTGTAAAATCTGTTTTATTAGAAAAGCGGGCCTAATACATGATGTAAGGAGAGGAGGATTTAAGGAGAAAATGCAGTCTCCATCCTGCAGGAATTTTCATTGTAATTTCAGACATACAGGTAGTTAAGAAACTGGTTTTAAGAAACAGATGCTTTTAATACAATAAGGAACAATATACGGAATAGGTTAAGTAGCATTTCTGTCCTAGTTGAATCATATAAGCTTTATGCAATGTGTTTAATAATAGGACTTAATGTTATTAAGTAGAAGGTCTTTTTGCATCTGCTATGAATTAAATCTAAGTGGAAAAATAATTTGTTAATGATGCTTGGTATTTCTAAGTTACTACACACATTTAAAATACTAGCGCTGAAGAGTAGTCTGGTCTGGCTTTGAAAGTCTGATTCAGATGTCTCTATAAGCACAATTAATGCTATACTTGAAGCCTGGATACGTCAGCGTGCAGTATTATTTTGAAAGAAAAAAATCTGCAAGTAGTCTGGTATGTTTTGTTTCTTTTGGAGAAGTTAAGTTTTGGACATAGGTGTTCTAAACATAGTTTTCAAGGACAGCAAACTTACCCTGTTACTTAAGGCCAGAAATTTTTTGGGAGAGAGAGGTAACAAAAGGATGAATTCGAACATTTCAGCTACTTGATTTGCAGCAGCATGTTTTAAAGCTGCAAAGTGGCAAACGGATTAAATGTAAAATGAAGAAAAAAATAGGGTGCTGATAGCATGCCATTTGCCAAAATATCGACGTGTGGTCAATAACACAGAGTGGTATGTTGATTTTTGTTGTTGGTGGTTTTTTTCTTATTTTTTCCGTTGGTGTTTCTTTTTGTTGTTGGTTGGTTGGTTGTTTTTTTTGTAAGAAAAATCACTTGAGTACGCCCCAATGCCGAGTTTGTTTTAAACACTAAGGACATAATGCACTAAGCAGCCATCAGACTGCTTAGTTCTTAGTTCCAGGCTTCCAAATAGCTTCTTTTCTCCCCTCGTAATATCAGTGCATTTCTTTAAGTATTTTGTTTTGTTTTGATTTTTTTAAACATTTAAAAGCAAAGATATTAATCTTCTTTTTGTGCTTATTGGCCACTCAGCTTTTTCCTGGACTAGTAAATCATGTGCTGCTATTCCCCCTCCATTATTCCATAACATAGGCATAACAATTCCGTAACATGTGTCCAATATAATCTCTAGTATATCTGTAACAAATTTAACACTTCTGGGTCGCATTAAGCAACTGCGTATACATAAAATAAATGTTTCAAGTGCGTGCAGTAAATTCATGTAGTTCCAGCACTGCTGGACTAACTGCACGTGCTTGGTGGAGGTTTTCTCCATGTGTATTGGAGGCACAGCCCTCCTGGGGTGCAAAACCCACTGCATGAGTACAGAATGATTGTTTTGCATATATACAACATATCTGATGTGTGTGGCATCATTTGGGATTTATTGCTTAAGGAAGTTATGGAACAGGGTAGAGGAAGATGTCAGCTTACAGAAAGTTGTAGCTACTTTCAGATCAGTTTAAAAATGGTCTATCCCCCAGCCCAAGGAACAGCCTTGGTCAGTGAAGTATATATGGTTCACAAGATGCAGATTGATCAACCCTAATTTAGAGCTTGTAGTGCTACCTTGCAATTAGATAGCACAGATATTTAAACTCAATCAAAATACCACTGAGGTTCACACGTATGTAGAGAGGTCCCAGCTGTACTGTTTAAAAGGTACAGCACGTGCATAGTACAATTATCCTATGCTCCTATGAATTAAATTTTGTGCTTTAATTGATAAGGTTAAGTATTTATATTCTCTTTTTAAAATTGTACCTGCATTTTAAAATTCACAAAATGGTTGAGGTTGGAAGGCGCTTCTGGAGGTCATCTTGCAATCCCCCTGCACAAGCAGGGCCACCTGGAGCCAGTTGCCCAGGACCATGTCCAGATGGCTTTTGAGTATTTCCGGGGATGGAGACTCTGCATCTTCTTTTGGCAACCTGAAGTGAATTTACAGTTCACTTTATCATTGACAGTTTAGGCATGAAATCAGCATAGTAGAATAATAATGTATTTCTAGTATTTCCCCCTGAAAAATTTCTAATGTAAAAACATAAGTACTGATTGAAAACAGAAGTCTGTCTGGCCTAATGTGCTGTCTTTAATAGTTTCTAAACAGATGTGTAAGGAAGAACAGGGCATTCACATGAATGCTTCCAGTTTTCTGAGCTCGAGCTCAGGGCGTTTTTCAGCTTGAGATCATTCTGAGCCATGTTTGGTTCCTGTTGAACTAGCAAGCACTAACAAATTTCTTGTCTCTGTATTTATCTAATATCCTTTTGAACTTTTAACGTTCTTTGACATGAATATTTTGCACACATGCAAATATTTTTGCATATTCAGTATGTACATTGGCAAGCAAGAAACAAATTTACTGGATGGAAAACAATCTCCTTTTCTCTGTTTTGAATTACACTCCTTATGGATTGAAAACTCTTGTGCCATAGTTATGTCACAAAAGATAGCAAACGATCCCTTTTCACCTCGTTTGAGCTATTCTTGCTGATTTATACCTCCTTGGATATTTTAGTCACCTGGAAACATGCAGTGTGTTCTGTAATGCAATTTTGAGAGTTTTTTTGCGGGGGGGGGGGAANNNTTGGGTTTGTTTGTGCGGGGGGGGGGGAATTTCTTTCAAAGCAATTCTGACTAGTTACTTTTTTTTTTTTTAAAGCCTAAATTGTACAGGTCTGTAATTGAAGATGTCATCAATGATGTCAGAGAAGTTTTTCTGGATGAAGGAGTGGATGAACAAGTTCTTATGGAACTCAAAACAGTAAGTTGCAACTTCAGAGGTTTTTTTTAATAGACCAATACAGCAATTGGTTTTCAGATCTGCGTGCAGTTGTACACAGTAAAAATACTAATTTTTAGTTAGCTAATCATTGTATTAATGTGCATATCTGTAGCCCCATATCATTTGAATTACACTGCTGTATAGAGAGATCTGCTCACCTTGTTTACTTTCCCTAATCTGGCATGTCAAACTTGACATAAACTAACAGCAGGCATCTGAATTCACAGTGTTACTTCAGTTCCCGAAACGTTATATCTTTAAAAAAGAAAGGGGAGAATATGTTGTTTTGGAGGCAGACATTTCTTAAGGTATCTCTGCAGGAAAAACAGAACACCAGCTCTGCTTGTCTGAAGGAGTTGCGTTGTCAGATGCATTGTCAGATTTTTGCATGTTATGGTTTGTGGTTTGCAGCAGTATTGTTTTCGGGGGGAGGGGTGGGGGGGGTGTTATGTAATAAATTGCATGGTATGCATCACACTTTTCTGAAGCTCTCAGATTCAGAATTGTTTTACATACAGTGGGTTTGAACTGTTACCAAAAGAAAGGCAGGGTGTTGACCTGAGCTAAGGGGTCTCCTATGGTTTTCTTCAAATTCTTCCTGAGTAAAAGAAGCCCTTCAAAAGGGAAGACAAAAGGCGGGGGGGGGCGGAGAAGTAAAGTAAAAGGAAACTAGGAAAGTAGGTGCCTGCTTATCTCAGCTGTTGAATAGGGACTCAGTATTTTTGAAGTATTAAGAAAAGGATGGAGTGGGAAAGGAATTTTGAGTTTGACTCAACAGAAACAGGTAAAGACTTTTTTCCATGAAATCATGACCTGGCTTGGTGGAAATGGAGTGAGCGCTATAAGTAAAGCACCTTGGTGTTTGTGTCACAGACATGTTCTTCAAATGATGTCAGAAAAGATTGAATGAGGAAAGAGACAAGAAAGAAAACGAAGTATTGAAGAGGAAGGCTTAGGGGGCCATAAGCAGGATTTGAAATCAGGAGTCCTGGGTGCCTGTAGTCTTTTTGGCTTTGATGTATTATGAATACTTGCATTGCTGTCTTTTTGCAAGAGCTGCTTTTTTGCACCTGTGGCTTTTCTTGGGAAATGTGTCAGCTGACATCAAGAACTGAAGGGCCGGAGAAGCTGAATTTGATATTGTAGTAGAAACTGCGTAAATGCTTGTACAGAGGCATTATCTTAGGTATACTGGTAGTTTCTGTTGAAGTGTGTTGTGAGGCAAAAGTCTTCAAACAACTTTTATTGAGGAGTTCCAAGAAGAAACGGCTTGAGGAAAGCTGTAGTAAAGAATTATTTTTGTGATTAAAGAGGTAAGAAAGAAAGAAAGTAGAGAAGTGACAACTTGAAGGCTAATTTAAAGTTAGCAGTTTATCACTATTCATGTGTCCATTAGGGTTGTTATGAATCTTCCACACTTGGAAGAAAGAAAGAATTTTAAAGCTTAAGCTTGGACTGACAGTTCTTAAGGGATATTTAATTCCTCTTCTTAAAACGTTACCTCTGTGGAGTTATCTCTTCAGTCTGTGTTTGCCTAGGGGCTTTTTGGCTAAGCAGACTGCACAAGATAAACAATGAAAACAAATTCAATTTTGGAGTACTGTCTTTACATTGTTACAAATCCTGTTGAGTAAAAATCGTACACAGAGGTTTCTCTTTCCTTTCCTGAACTAGCTGTGGGAAAACAAGCTGATGCAGTCCAAGGCTGTAGATGGCTTCCATTCAGAAGAGCAGCAGCTTTTGTTGCAGGTGCAACAGCAGCAACAGCAGCAGCAGCAACAGCAGCATCATCATCACCACCATCACACACAACCTCAGCCGCAGCAGACTGTGCAGCAGCAGTCTCAGCCACAACAGGTCCTTATTCCAGCGTCTCAGCAAGGTCAGACTTACTCTCTTATCTCTGTGGCAAAAGACTCTCAAGTTATACCAACTCCTTAGCATATTGGAAATGTAGGGCGGGATGTTTATCTGATGGATAACTTTATGTTTTTCTGTTAAACTTTGTCTCTACTTGCCTCTATTTAATGTGTTAAGAGAGCTGTCTTCATGAAAAATCTTGGTATTTGTGTTAGTCATATTCTTCAGAAGATTTTGGAAAAGCTGAATTCTTCTCTTGGTCTTTTACTACCTAACTTGGGTTTTCAGAATACATGACTCGGATTCTGTCAAAAATCCATTAGCAGCTCTGTAATTTCAAGCCAATATACATATGTAGTTGACAATTTAGTCATGAGGTGCTAATGTCATTAGGAACAAATTAATTTAAAAAAATATATTATTGTTTAGCATAAGTAGATGCTAGGATGTGAAAAATACTTGTATAACAGTTTGAGTATATGTAGCGGATGGTTTTTCATGTTAGAACAGTTTCAAGTGAAAAGCATAATGGCTGGGTATTTTTGTGGGCTTAAAAGATTGCACAGGTGTGGATGTTCAAGGTATATTTTAGCTAGCTATAACAGTATTGTTTCCTGTAATTATTGTCTTGTCTATTCTCCATTAATAATTTAAGGGAAACATTTTCACCAATTACAATTTCCTTTGAAAACTAAGATAAATACTACTGCATTTTACTGCATATATGCTGTGTAAACAAATCTGCCACCTGTGAAATGCTTGAGTTTTCAGTGTGCTATTAAAATTGTGGCATAAAATATTTATCTGTGGTAGTCAGTCACAGACTTCAGTCTTTATCAGATTTCATGGATCAGAACCTATGTTGTCATAGGCACAAAAGATAGCTGTGAGTTGATTTCTCCTCCGACTCCCAAAAAACCCCACAAAACCCAACCACCATATATTCAAAGAGAACTAGTGTGGCAAGAACCTGTTGCTGGGGCTTTTTTCTCTTGGTGTGTTTTTTTTGGTTGGTTTGTTTGTTTGTTTTGCGTTGTTTTTTTCCTTCTTCTAGTACTTTGTATTTTGGCTGGATGTAAATGAGTTCTGACTGTTGCAATAAAATTCATTTTGAGATTAAGACCCCTAAATACACGTGGCTTCAAATGATCCGGGTGTCTGGGCTTAAGTTACGGTCAGCAAAGCATGCAAAGTCTACTCACCAAGACCTCTAGTGGCTCCTTAGCTGAATAGCTGTGACTCTACTGACCAGGTTTCACTCCACTAATATGGAGGTCCCTGTCCTCCCGTTTGTGTCTTAAGGTGGAGTAAGATCCTGCTTACAGTAATACACTTAAAACTGATTTATTGTTGCCCGAGGTTGTGGCTTATGACCAAATGACAGTGTGGAGGGTAAATGAAATCAGGATATCAAAGCACTTTAATCACAGACATGCAGTTTTATGAATTACTTAACTTCCCTGTTCCATGGGGGAGATGGTGTAGTAGTTCCTTGCATGACCTGGTGCAGTCCCAGAGAGAGATCAGAACAACTGGCATGGTGATTCCTGCTGTCCTGTGTGTGGTCCTGGCACAGGCAAGTTGGAGAGATGGCCTCCGATCTTGGTGCAAGGCTGTGGGGCTTTCCTCCCCAGAATCTTTTCCAGAAACTCTCAGTTACCCCAGTATTAAGTGTCCTTGGTTATAGGACTGGATGGGGAATACCTTGTGGATGATTAGTTTGTTCAAGTTGCTCTGTCATTTTTCAATTTACCATCACTGATATTAGCACTGGCAACCTGCTTGTTCCATAGACTTGGACACTTTTGCACTTCTAGATGATCAACAGGTTGTTTGCGTAGTTTAGCTATCTATTTCCTTTAGCACACCAAAACTATTGTTGTTTGGGACAGGTGGTTGATCATACTTCTTCATCTGCTTCTGTTACATTAGAAAGACAGCGAAGATCATGAGTTTATGCTAACAGCTATGCTAACTAGACCTAACTCAAGCTAACTGCTGCATTCTTCATCTTGCAACAATCCTTGCTTAAGTCTGTTTTAAGAGTTAACCACTGTCAGTTGATGTTTTTGGAGAACTCTGATACTGGACATCAGCAAGTTTATCAACATTTCACTGATACCTTTAATTTCAGAAATGTATTTTAAATCTTGCTTTACCTAGGGCCAGAATAGGTAACTGAAGCCCTTGAAATAACATCTGTAAAGCCAAAATAGCCATATCGCCTCTCAGAGCTGCTGTTGTATATTGTCTTGAGAGTAAAACTTAATAAGATCAGAGACTGCTCAGTAGGTGTTTTTGTTGTGAAGCTCAGCTGATGTTTGATTGATGTTCTTTCTAAGTTATTCTGGCTTGGATGTTATTTTAGGCCGACTGTGTAGTTTTCATGAAATGCTATTTTTTTGTTTCTAGCACCTCAGCAGCAGGTTATTGTGCCAGATTCCAAGCTGATACCACACATGAATGCGTCGGGCATGGTAAGAAAAGCACAAGTTTATACATGCATACACTGTCATTATGTAAGTTGTTTTGATTAAATAGTAAACACAAATCTGGTATTAGTCATCAGGTCCTTAAAAGTAATTTAGGACACGCTGGTAAAGCTGTCTGCCATCTTTCTGAATTTTGCTGCTGCACTGACAATTACAGTCCCAGTAATCCAGGACTTTAGTTTTGATAACAAATCTAGGACTTACCTTGATCCTCTGCTTTAAATGTGTTTAACCAAAACTTTTAATCAGAAATGGGAGTACTGCTGGTATGAATCTGCATTATGATGTGCTCGTCATATACCAACACAACACTATATACCAACACAACGCTATTAACAATGCGTTGATGCAAGCATACTGTATTTGGTAGATGCAGGAAAAAACATTAATTACTCTGAAACTTAAGCTTGTATCAAATGAGAGATTATTTAGCAATTCACATCATTCTTTTCTGGTCACATTAATTTGATTCACTAATTTTGTAATAGCATATAAAACTGAGTCTGGTCATTTACCCTTTTGTTGCAGTTTTTATCTCTAGAGGTTAATTTTGGTTATCTTGCCTTGCTTTAAACACCCTGGCTTAATTAAAAAAAAAAATTGCTTGCAAAGCGATGAAAACAACAGCTAATACAAGTTAAATAATGTGTATTAAGACCAGAATTCATTACATTCTTACCACTTTTATGGTAAAAGCATGTGAAACAAAGTTTCATGATTAGTCAAAGCTGCAGCAGCTTGCTTAGCCTTCACTTCTACGTTACCTGCTGACCTTACTATAGAAGAGAATCTGAACTTCGTTGCTCAAGTAGCGTGGTTTACCCAGAGGCTGAGACGACATTAACATCTACCTTTTTCTTAGGTGTTTTACAACCATTTCAATGAGCTTTGTAACTTACCAAGTCCAACAGTTAAACATTTTTGTTCTGTCTCATTCAGTTAGATCTTGTTGATGGGTATTGCAAAAATGAGTATGCCATGCTTTTAAAACTCTGCTGCTGTCAAAATGTAGATTAATTGTGTAACGCAGAAGACTACTGTTCAGCAGATAGTTGCAGAATCAATTTGGAATTATTGTGTGTGTTTATTAGAAACATTTAAGTTGGTATTAAAGAATGCATCTGACAGACCTCGAATATCTTGGAAGACGGAGAGTAATGAGAGTTTATTCATCTGCCTTTGTCTGGGACATGGCGGTGCAGACAAGCACTTTCCAGTTTTGCTTGGTGATCCCTAATTTTGGCAGTTGTAACTCCTATATTGACCAGCCAATATGGGGAGATTATATTTCTTATAAACAGGAAGTATGCACTCCACCCAGCAATAAAGTTTAAAACCTTTCAGTAGCAAAGAGTAATCAGCCATCATTCCTTTATAGTGGGGAAAGGGAGGCTTTTCCGTAGGCAGCTGAACTTAGGCCATTGAAATGGAGAAGCCTCTGGAGAAGTCCATATCCCTCTGTGAGTTAAGGACTTAATGCAGATTTTTGTGTTTGGAGCTCCCATAATTGTGTTGGAATTCAGTTTCCTTGTAAGTTCAAATCATCACCCATTGAGAGTCTTTGGCTTTCTCTTCTAACCAGCTGTCTTGAGAGAAAAAATTAGTCATTCTATGAACAGTCAGTACACTGTATGTGTATATTCACTCAAAAGAGCTGTGTTATGCAGGACTTGAAATGCAAATCATTAACAGAATGAAGAAAAGTGCAAACCTGATTACTACTCCTTGTGAAAACAAGACAGGAGAACATGATTGTTGCTTCAGTACCTTATGTTTCTTCAGATTTGTAGGCCCATATCTTTAGCTGCTTTGAAAAAGTGTAAGTAAAAGTGCCACATAAGCAATGCAGTGTTGTACTGTTATTAGTAGATCAGCAGAGAAGGCAGAGAAGAAAAAAAATCTTCTGAGCTTGCAGATAAACCAGGAAACCACTTGGAGCTGAGTTAAGGTGTGATGCTTAGTGATTGTTGCTTCAGTCTTCTTCCTATTAAGGATGAAGGAAAATAGTTTTCATATGTAGTATAATGTACAGTTGATTAATGCCTGCATTTCAATAGCTGCAGAAACTTGTGCGCAAACTTTGTAAACGGCAATAAAAAAGTACATATCTTCAGGCAGTATAGTGTGAGATGAAACACTGGCAATAACATCTGTGGTTAAAAGGCTTTTCTTGTATTTCAGAGTGCTGCAGCCACTGCAGCTACGTTGGCTCTCCCTGCTGGTGTTACTCCTGTTCAGCAAATACTTACAAATTCAGGTAACTGTCTTAACGTTGAGATCAAACAATGGTTTTGAGGGTGCTTGGGAGGGAGAAATTCTGGGGTTTACTCCCTGCTATATATTGGTAAAAAGCAGAACCTGGGAATCCACCCTTACAAGGTAGTGCAATCTCTTTACTGGAGTCCTGCACTCTTTCTCACTGACTTGCTAGTCTTACAAACCTTGTGGTTCTGACCTAACAGTGGTATGGGTTAGATTCTGTGCAAGTTTTCCCCACTTTTTAGAGAAGCACATGAAGCAAGAAGACAGGTGTTGCTGTCTATCCCCTTTGCGTATTTCTGAGCTTTGTGATTCATGATCTGAGCACAGATACTAGACTGGTTATAAAAGAGCAGGATCACTTCATCTGTGGCTTCAGATGAGGAATGTCTTAAGGTTTCTCGTGCCTGCTAAGCACACACAGTGGAATTTCTAATTTTGCTNAGATCTGAGCAGGCTCATTATCTAGAATCAGTTGCTGCTTTTGGCAGAGTAATTCATCTAGTCTGCTCAGAATCACCTGACTTAACCTCCCTGCTTTAAACATATGAATGTTTAATGGATATGTAGTTGAAATAAAATTTAAATGTGTGGCTGTTCTAGAAATTCAAATCTTTCTAATTTTTAAGGAAGCACATCTATGTTTGTCATAGCCTAGAATAATCTGTGGCTCACGTTTGTTACTTTTGTTATGGTTGTAATTTTTTTTTTCAGTTACAAATATTTATAGTATGTTTTCTTAAACAAGGGGCTAGGGTAGTCCCTTCTTTCAGATATACTTAGTTATTTCAGTAAATAGGGCTTTGCATTTTGCTGTGGAGGAAGAACAGGAAATAAAATCAGTCTTTGAGGGAAATGTATGAAGTTCAGGGTTATCTAATTTAATT
>VYZW01016750.1:13131-23942 GCA_013401315.1 Balaeniceps rex | reverse complement strand
ATCTGTGTTCAGCAGGCCACTGAGCAGGCAGAGGGAACAGTGGAGAGCATGCCCTAAGCACAGAGTAGTCACACTGCTATCCTTTTCCATACAGAACAGTATTTTGTTTCCTATGCAGCCCCACTGGAATAACCTTTGAAAGAGTTTGGTGCAGATACTCTTTGTGCATAAGGTTCTCAAAACGCCNGTTGCTGCTATGCTCTGAACCAAATAAAACACATCCATGGCAGGATCATTATCCCAAAGCGTGAACATGCCAACAGCACATTGAGTAGATCAGTATACAACAAACCACCATCACAAAAAGCTCAGCCCTGCTGAAATAAATATTCCCCAGAATTATTTTGGGTTTGGTGGGGGTTTTTTTTGGTGGGAAATCATTGAGGAGGGCTGTTTAACTTCAGTAACTGGAAGCTCTTCCAAGGACCGTAGGAACTAGGATGGGACAGTGAGATGGGAGTATGTGAAGGAAACGGAAAAGAAAAGAGCCTTTTCATGGTCAATAGGCATGTTTATTATCAAAGGCCTACAAGGACACTGTCTTCCATTTCCTGAAAATATATTTTTGGTAGTGGATCATTCTGGAAACACACCGACAAAGAGAAGGAGTTAGTTTCTAGTAGTACCTTCTGATATTAAATATAATAAAGGTACCTGTTAAGATTGTAAGTTATGTATATTATGTTTTAAAAGAAATATGAAATGAAAAATGACTACAATAAATGCACAGATTAGTTAGCATAATTTTGAACTACTGATCAAGTTTGAAATACAACAAAATACAAGAAAGTTGTATTTCAGGTTTGGTTTAGTCTGTACATAAGGATTTATCCAGTTAACAAAACCAGTCTTTAAGAGTTTTAGATGGCTTTACTTCTTTAAAGCTGACAAAGCTGCGGACTTTACTAAATCAGTTTTCTTAACAGCACTAATCTGCCAGAAAATAAAAGAGAACGAACAGAAGCAGAAAAAACTTTTTCTCCAGTCTTCACCAGCTGAGCATGCTGTGACAGAGTGCAGTCTGGATAGCACTGAGAGGGCATTTAGAGAAAAGGTAAGGGAGTGCCATTAATACTTCAGAATACTTTGACAGGTGGAGAAGCTGAGCCAGGCATCACGGAAAAGAAACTGGCCAAGCTTTGAGGCCAGTTAATTATACCAACTTCTTTTATGAACAAATTCCACACACAGGGTTTCTTGTTTGCTTTTAAAGCTACTTAGCAGAAGCAGCAGTTCTGTTTTATTTTGTGTGTTCCAGTCTTGCTTATTAGATTCACAGTATTAAAAATGTATGTATTAGAACTCCAGATTCCTTAGGCTAAAATAAAATGAGAGTACATCGAAGCTTGATGGCTAAGGTGTTTCATAATGTGAATTGCTAGATCACTCTGTCAGATCAAAGTAAGTAATGACTTACACTGAGTAATGGCTAGTTACCATTGTCTGACAATTATTTTCTGACCTGCATGAAATAAATTATTAGTGGATAGGTGCTACTGCAGAAACACATTTTTTTATATGTGGTGGCAAGCTTAGAATAGACAGTGGAGCTGGAATAGACATGGCAAATGACCTCTCCACATTCCCTTAGGTGTGATTTTAACTGAAGAGGGTTGGGGAGTGTGATGGTGGAACGTAACTGTGTTCCACCTGCTTTATGGGAAGGTGAAAAGAAACAAAATTTTCCAACACTCACTCTTGTGCCTTCATGTCATGAAAATCCTGACTTTCCAAGAAAAGAGCAGCTGATACTGTGCATCAAGACTGCATATTCTACTACAAACTCAATTACAGACCTGTAATTGTGCTTTCTCAGCCTTGAAAAGACAGGAGAGGAGGGACAAACAAGGCTACAGGGACATTCAACATCCTGACCCTTTTTCATCTTGTATATCTTTGATACGGAGGTCAAGGCCTGGACTGGAAGCACAGTACATCTCACCTTACAAGCCCTCCCAGTCCTTGATGTTTATTTTGGGCTTTCTAAAGTCTCTTTCTCTACGTTATCTTTACACTGTGATTTCGGCAGTTTTGAATGAACAATAATCAGCTTAGAAGCAGATGGGGTACTTGTCAAAAAATGGCAGGGGGAGAAAAGCCTCAGGGATGCTTGCAGTATTCAACAACCCAGTGTGAGCTAACATTTCAGAAAAACAAACCAGTCTTCCTATTGTTTCATGAGCCTTATCAAAATCTGCAGTAAGTCAACTTTCAGGCATTTTACAAGTCCCATAAGCAAAAACACATCCACATAGCTCCTTTGCAACAGCCCATGAATTAAAAAAATAACCAAAGAAATGTGATATGTTTATACAACAGCTATGTTAACTATTCCATGTCTTCTAACATTTTCCAGTATTCATTGTGCTAATGACCCTTTTAATTAGGGGAACTTTGATACTAGGTTATGCCATGGATGGTTTTAAAGTTACGTTAAGAAAGGTGTTATCAAGCAGGCTGATCCACCAAGTATTTTTAGCTCTGAATTTCAAGGCATAGTTATTATTTGAGGAACTTGTCTGACTTGTCATTTGAGAGTGTGTGATTGGGAATACTGTTTTGTAGTGAGCTTATTAATTAAACATCTGATGGTCAGAGCATGCCAGGGTAACCTATTTGATCAGTTCACAGAGAAGAACATTTGAAAAGGTCTTGTAAAAAATGCATTATTGTTTTAAAAGCTTCATGAACTTGATTTTTCTGAACAAAACACTATAAATTGTATTCATTACAGCTGTGTTCAGGCTATCAGGACATTGAAAAAGCCTTCAGAGCAATTGATGTCAGTCGGAGTGGATTTGTGTCTTTGGATTACTTGAAGTCAGTCATAAATGGCTTTACATTTCCTTTGCCAAATGAAAGTTTTCAAGAGCTAATGAATAGGTAAGAATCATATTATTTTCTTAAGGGACATTTTTTAGCGCTGCTGCCTTATAACTTTATTATTGCTTTTTGTGACTACCATCATTAATTCATCTTACTTGTGCCTGTGTTGCAGTATGGCACAATATGTAAAAGCTGATATAGCTGGGTATAAAACCAAGTTTTTTTGCAGTAAGATATATAGGTTTAATGGAGTAGAAGCTTCAAGTTACTGCTTTCTTACTTCTATTTGCTCACAAATTTGTATTTAATTTCCTAAAGGGAGCATTACTCTCTTGCATTCAAATGACTAGTGATGTGGGATGGTGTGAATTTGCTGGAAGAGCAGCTTCACGACTGTTAGCACCATATTCGCGTGGTGACAGTGTGACTCTACAAGCCTCTCCTTTTTAAATATGCTGGTGTGGCAAGGAAAAGAAAGAAAGAAGTGAAACTAAAGTGCATGAATGAACTAATGCTGAAAGCATTCACTCTGCACTGCTCATTGTCAGTCACTGGAAAAGATAACTGAAGGGACACTTCTGTGGTGCATAATAAAGAAATTTCATACCTGGAAATTTGATTTAAACTAAAATAAGGCAAAAATCTTTTGAACTTAGGTTTTGACACTGTAAATATTTTTTATTAAAACTGCTGTGAAGGTTGAGAAATCATGCCAACTACTGGCTTCAAGCCAATGTACTATTTTACTTTATACCAGGCATCTTTGTAGTATTATGACCAAAACTCAAATCGTCTTGTGGGCAGTATAGGGTACAGAAGATAAGTAGATAGAAAACATTTTCCAGCCCAGCCTCGAGGATCTCAGCAGACAGAGTTCAGGCCACAGGACATTTTCCAAAATATGATTTCCTGGACATGATCACTTTGGCATATGCTGACTAGCTTCCTAAACTCATGTTTCCTTTTTAAAGCCAAAATATCACAGGAATGGGTGGTTTTGTGGCTTTTGGTTAAATCTAGACCAGGGTGTCTCATGATTAATCTTTTGTACTCAGAAACCAAAAACTGTGAGAAGAAAACTGCCAGAATATACTTTATACTTGTTGGCAACAGTGCCAAGGGCATATGGCCAGTCAAAGAGAAAGGAAGAACAACTTAACTCTTACACAGTATTTTTACTCCAAAATATTGCTTAAGCTTACAACAACAGGACAAGGCACCCAAATCATACAGTGTGAGGAGGTCAGTAACTAGATCAAGCGTTACTGCTTAATGATTCCACAATTTATAGTTTATATGTTTAAATTGTTAGAAGAGTAGAATCATCCATGGAAATAGTCAGTTGAGTTATTTTTTGCTTTATATGCACTAGTTAGCTGTAAAGAGCCCAGTGCAGATATACGTTTTACAGCAGCAGGTGCTGTATGAGAGTGTCATCTGCGGTAACCATATTGCTTTGTGCATTCAGCAGATAAATCTGATTTGCTTCTAGTCATTCACAGTGTGATATAACAATGATCAACTATTACTTTGTAAAAAGAATTGCTATTATAGTTTTTTTTTTTCAAATTCATGTCACTTGCTAGTTTAAATCTTAAAGTAAATCTTTCTCTGAAGAACAGTTGCATAATGGAAAGATTTCTGCATGTATTCTTCCACTGGAACTTTCTCTAGCATTTGAAAAATATAGTGATGTTTTAATGATGATGCTGTAAACAGAAATGTTCAAGCCTATGTATGCCATATCTCTTAGGTGATATTTCTCACATAATGTAATTTAAAAGCTCCACCAGGTGAAGGGAACAACAGCAAAAGTTCCTCATAGTCATCTAATTCTAATAATGAAGTAACTTAATTGTAGCTGATAATAAATGTAATAGTAATTGATGGGCAAGGGACGTGATTTCAAGGTTTTTAAGATTCTATTTAAATAACATGACATGAGATGTGCCAGGGAGCTGTTTATAAGAAATAACACGTGACAGCATTTTATGGTTGCTTGAGGTATTTACATCTCGTGGGCTCCTGATATAAAATTCAGGGCCCATTGAAGTTGATGCAATTTTGCCTTAGAGTTCAGCTAGGATTTCATCCTTGACTGGTTTAGGACCAGATTACCCACACACTTATCTCTCAGTATATGTCCCCACTGCAGCAAGATCAAATACATCAGAGGCAGACCGCTGAGGTGTACTTCATTCAAAGGACATCACTCATCTGAGTCCCGAATTCCCTGAATTCCATCACTTCTACTCTTGAAAATTCTTTCACTTGGAAGTAAAACATCACGAACTTGAGGTGGTATAAAGAGTTGCATAAACTGAAGGAATTAATTTCACAGTATTTCAGCATATTTTGGTTATGTTTTGGAGCTTTGCTGTGGATTGTGTCCCTTCACAGGATGAGGGGTGTGAGTGAAGGGTATTCTTGTTGACAGTTGGGAGCAAATCATACATGACCAGTGTGAAGGCTTTGTCAATGGAGGGCCTAGCTTCTAAGACTCTTTTCTGGTGGCTGCTGGGATTTCTAATCAGTGACTTTTATTTGTGATATGAGGTAAATCATTGTGCTCAGTTGGTCAGGACTTTGGTGAACAGAATATCAGTTAAAAACACAAGGACAGTTTTCAGCAGAAGTAGTTCTAAACTTTTTGTATTACCCTCATGCTTCATTTCTTTAATTTATGATTCGTATATAACTATCACATGCTAAGGCACTGATGGTTAAAAATTTCTCAATGGGTAGTATTTTGTAAACGTTCACTATGAGATGATATATCACATGGTTTTACCAGGTATCCATGTTGTTACAGCTCTAATCAGTCAATTCTTTTGGAAGTATGCTCTTTTCTACTTGGACATAACCATAAGCATACTTCCAAAAAGCCATGCAGAATTTATTTTTATTACTTCAATAAGTTAGCTGGCCTACTATAGTAGATAAAATGCTGGACTACCAGTCACAAAAGATGCACATTTTTTCTGGCCCTACAGTGGAACAATCTCTCTATGCCTCAGTTATGCTACCTACGGCATCTAAATATTGTACTTATTGCCCTTCTAGCACAGCTTGAAATCTGAGGGCCAGTATTACAACTATAAAGAGGGATTGTTTTGAAATTGAAAAAATACTCTGAAGTCCTTCCTCAGTTTTTATTCCCACTGACTGAGCTTTGTCTAGATAGGGCTTTCTTGAATTTGATCCATGAAACTTAATGCTGGGGAGTTCCTCCCCCCAATGCCCCAGGCCCCGTGAGGGCCTGATTCATCCCTTTCCATGATAAAACCTGCAAGAGAAAAGTGCTGTGTTGGCCAGCCACAGGCAGAACTGGAAGAGCTCCACAATCCGCTACCCATCTGCAGAATGGTGGAAAACCACTGCACCTTGTGGACTGATCAATGGCACCGCAAATCATAGCTTGTAATGCCAGACCTTCACACACCCACATTAGTATTTCTTCCTAAGTTCCCTTCAGCTCCCAGGATTTTGGCAATTGTCACTGCCAAAGTCTGGGAGGCAATTGTAGGGCTTCTGAGGTGGAAGTGGAGAGGTCTGTTGCTCTGACTGATGCAGCTTTGGCTGGTTGCTCATTTTCAGTGCAGAATTGCTCTCCACAGTGTGATTTGAGTGATTTAGTAGACCATAGACATTTGAGTGTGAAGGGATCTCAGTTGGGGGCTCAAAATAACAGTTGTTATCTTGGCCTTAATTTTAAAGATCATCTGTTATTTCATACTGTTTGTTTCATATTCATTTATCCAAGACAATCATCAGATATGAAATATCTATCCTTCCCACAGTTTTTTTTAATAACCCATCCCTCAATAGTACTGTTGGCAAAGCCCGTCCCTGCAGGGAATGAAATGGCTCCCCTGGTGAAATTTGAATGCCGGCACAGCCTCTGTCTTCATTTACCTTGAGTCTTTGGTGCTTGGCCCTTCCCAGCCCCTCTTCTGGGCTCTGGTACAATTGTGCTGCTTGTGCAGTGTGAGGTGTTCAGCCCTTGAGCCACTGCACCGTGCTGCGTGCGTGCACTCGCAGGCAGGACCACTGTAAAAGGTCAGGTTCCCTCTCTGCCCATTAAATACCCTGTGCTGTCAGGTTGCGGTCGACCAAAGCCTGAATGCTGTGATTTTTGTAACTTTTGGTTTTTAGCTTTGTTGGCTGAGCTTGAGAAACTGCTGGGTAGTCCAAAAACTGGATTTTTTTTGTAAAAGATCCAGGAAGTCTTGCATACCTCTGACTGCATTTGGTAATTTTTTAGCTTTGTCCTATGCATCCTGGATTAGCAAATGCTCTAAACACCATCTGCCACCATTTTAAGGAGCATTAAGAGTTTTAAAAGCTTTTCTGAGATGACTAGAGTAGCAAGTCAGCATGTTTCTGATAATATGCACGGGATGTAATTGCCTACAAAGCACCATCTGAAGCAGGAGTGCCTTTAGCCATGCTCACTGGAGCTTTCTGCGGTACCACTGAAACTGAACAGGAGATATGCCAATGGTTTGGGGGGGTCATGGGATCAGGTCCTTATTGATTTTAAAGTAGAATATGATACTAGTTAACATTCCAGGATTTTTAACATAGTTTAACACTTTCAGTACGTTCAAAGTTTTAAAATTTGGATGCAATGAATATCATAACATTTAAAAAACCCAACATACTATTCCCCTTAGTAAGTTTCTCTACTGTTATGTGTAAATAATGAGAAGGGATGCATTAAATACTGTCTCATTCTAGACATCCGTAATGTGAACGTCTACGCCTGAACTGCTCCTCCTAGACTCCGTTTTATAGTCACTGGAGAGAAACAACAGGCAGGATTCATCTAACCAGTTTTAGATGTCTACTTTAGGATGAGATGAATCCTGTCCTGAAAGTGCCTGTTTCTCCCCAATGACTATAAAGGGAACTTAGAGTGACTCACTCAGGTGCAGGCATGTACATTTGGTTAGATGAATTCTCGCTTGGGGTCTAGTTCTTCCACAGCTAGACATTTGGAATTGAGAAAATAAGTTGGCTCAGTTTACATATTTATTAACAAAAAAAAAAATCTATGCAAGCTTACTCTAATTATGAATGTTGCACACATTGATATCATAATGATGATGTGATGTTCTAATTCAAAATTCTTCTTGGAACATAGAGTGTTTTTATATGGAAATCTTTTAAAATGCTTTTCTTTTTTAAAAATCAGATTTGGACTGAAAGCCACAGGTAAAATTGCTTGGCAACAATTTTTAGAAAAATTCCGGGATTCTGGGAGCACTCTGAAAACAGGCAGACAATTCCTGTGAGAAAAAACCATAAGTAAGCAGGAAGTTCCTTTTTCACGCGGGTAACCTGTGGTATACATATTTATTGAAAATGAGAAGTGTATCCACTTGATGGTCACCCTTGATTAAATTCAGTTAAAAAATCTTTTGGCAGTGCTTTCTCTAAGTGCACTCTTATTTTGAATCCTATCAAACCCTCAGTCTTAATGAGGTGATTTATTCCTCCTGCTCTGAGAAGAACATAGTGAGCAAAAGAGGGTGAGATATGAAAGCATTGCAAAGACTGTCTTTTTTCCTCTTGCAGACTAAATCCAGCTAGAGGAGATGAAGCTTTCTCCAGTGACACTGTTCTTCAGAAGCTGTGCAGATACATCCAAGATGCTTATCCCTCTTTAAAGCAGACATTCCTTATGCTTGATGAAGTAAGAGCAATTATTTTTAGGTGTTGCTTCAGTTAATTACTCTTACAGCTTAACATTTGTGTCTCATATCTGCTTCAAAGTAATCTAGTGGTTGCCAGTCTTTGTTTTCTTTTACAGCAGCACGCAGAGTCTGTTTTTCAAGTTTCTTTAACATAGATATGTGCAACCGGGGACTAAATAATCTGTAACAACCTCTCTGATAAACAAAAATTATTGACCTCCTACAATTTCACTGGAAGTCACGTTGGCCAGTTCTTCAATCATCCCTGTGGCTGCCTTTGAACCCCTGCTAGTTTTTCTGTATATTTCGTGAAATGTTACGACAGAAATGAGAATTGGTGCTTTAATAGAAGTTACACTGGTACCAGAAAAATAAATAATATAACTTTCCAGACACTGCTAAGTGTTCCCCTGTTTCTATGTCCAAGGATTGCCTGAGTCCCTTATGCCTAACAACATACTGGCAATTTATTTATGCTTTGATTATGTATTATGACCTGCAAATCTTTAAGAGCAACTGCTTCTTACAATTAAGATTCCACTTCTATTCTGGTGTATTTTCTCCATTTCTCAATGTAGGACTTTCTTAGAAAGCTTATTCTTTGCTTGTCCTTATTCTTCCCAGTCATGCTGTGTCAGTGGTTTGTTCTCTTCATCATTCTGCCATCCATTTGTCTTTCAGTTATCTGTGGTCATCCAATGTTTTAAAGTTTTGGGGTTTTTTTCAGCTTATTTGTACACATGTGTATGTATATAAATATGTATACAGAGACAGAGAGCTGTGTTTACTCTGTTTATGCACACACACACACACGTATATGTGCTTGTGGGCATAAAAAGGACGTATAGCACAGGGCTAAAAATTAGCCCCTGCAAGACCTCATTAGAAACAGACCTACTGAGAATGGGTTATTATCTACAATTGCATTTGAAGGTTTCTGTTATCTGGTTCTGTTATCTATCACACTTGTTTGATATCTGCCATTTGCATCTGTAGTGTTCTCATTTCTCAGTCAAAATGGCATGCCACTGGGCTTAAGTAAGGTATACCGTTGCCTTGGGCAGCAGACTGCCCCTGGATGGCAGGCGGGGCCCCAATGCCCATTTTGCCTCTGCCAGAGACCTGGACAGCCCTGTGTCCTGGTTTCAGCTGGGATAGAGTTAATTTTCTTCCTAGTAGCTGGTGTAGTGCTGTGTTTTGGATTTAGTATGAGAATAATGTTGATAACACACTGATGTTTTAGTTGTTGCTAAGCAGTGCTCACCCGAGTCAAGGACTTTTTCAGCTTCCCATGCTCTGCCAGGTGCACAAGAAGCTGGGAGTGGGCACAGCCAGGACAGCTGACCCAAACTGACCAAAGGGCTATTCCATACCATATGGTGTCATGCTCAGTATATAAACTGGGGGGGAGTTGGCCAGGGGACAGTGGTCGCTGCTCGGGGACTGGCTGGGTGTCGGTTGGCGGGTGCTGAGCGGTTGCATCACTTGTTTTGTTTCTCTCACTCGTTCTCCTTTTCATTGCAATTTTTATTACTATTATTATTATTATTTTATTTCAATTATTAAACTGTTCTTATCTCAACCCAAGAGCAAGTTTTCTTGCTCTTGCCCTTCCGATTCTCTCCCCCATCCCACCAGGGGCAGGGGGAGCGTGAGCAAGCGGCTGTGTGGTGTTTGGTTGCTGACTGGGGCTAAACCACGACACCCTGTTAGTTGCTACTTCTAAGAGAGGGATCCAGATGTGTTAATTTTCAGCTGTTGGCATTGCTATGTTGACTGGTACCATTGGTTACCTCAATGTTGGGCATTATATCCTGGTTATGCAGGGTTCATCTCCAAACCTGGCTCCGTGTTCCCTCTCCCCACTCTTCCTCCTGCTCAGGGCTGCCTCTGGGCCTAAGTGGATCGCCTCCTCTCATTGCCTACCGCAGTCTATCGTCAAGTGTGGTAGCTCCCAGAAAAGCTGATTTCCTTACTGGTAAAATGAAATGCAATACCTGCTGGCTTTGACACTTAATGCAGAAGGAGTATTACGAAAAATGTTGAGTCTCATGTGATCGGCACAAGAAAAGTCTTCTTGGATCTCATATTTTCTTTTCACGCTAGGGTCTGTATAGTAACATTTAGCAAATACTATTCTCCCGCTCAGCTGCTGTATGCAATAGTTCAACAGAGCAGTGATCTCATCAGTGAACTCATTATTAACATCTAAACATGCGTGAATTTGTAACATTCCTAAATATTTATGTAACTGTGTGAGTGGGTTTTCTGCTATTATGAAAAACC
>VYZW01016733.1:5896-23675 GCA_013401315.1 Balaeniceps rex | reverse complement strand
CTCTCCCCCATCCCACGGGGGTGGGGGAGGGTGAGCGAGCGCCTGTGTGGTTCTTAGTTGCCAACTGGGGTTAAACCACAACAAGCATATATATTGAATTAAAATGTGAAAGGTTTATTTCTTCTCTTATGAATATTCAATCTTGGATGATAAAATGTAAGATTATAAGCGAAATGTATTACTATACATTTTAAAACTGCTTTCTGAGAAGGTAGTTCTGAAGTAACCTGTGAGAAAAGTAGTCTTTAGAAAATGTACAGCCTTTGGGAAAAAAAAAAATCCTCAAAATCTCCTATGTGGGTCACAGTGCAATTCTCATTATTTCTTGCTGTCTCTGTAAGAATGCAGAAAGGCGTATGAGTAGTACAGAGATATGTACCCAGCAAGTTGTGCCTCTGCCAGGGAAAAAAAAAAAAGAGTATTAACTAATGGGTAACATTCAAACTGGTCTGGGCAAAAAAACAAGTCAAGAGAAAATGCACTTGCAAGGGCATTTATCTAATGGAGTCATCTTATAGTCTCATATGTCCCTTGCCCCTGTGGGTTATGTTGTGCATTGCTATCAGCTTATCCCACAAAGGTAATTAAGAAATGGCTTTTGTACAGTGCTAATGGTGCTTCTTACAGTGTAATGCATTTCAAAAAGCTTTCGTCATCTCTTTTCTATAATTTTTCACACTGTTCTAGACATGGAATTAGAGCCAGTGGCTTTTTGAAATCTTTCCAAATTACAGAAGAAAGATCTGCAGTGCTAATTACTTGATAACCTCTGAAAAATAATTACTAGTGGATTCCAGATATTCATGAATGTACTTTAAAGGCATTTGTCCCTATTTATTTTAGCTAAACCTTTCCCCTCTAATCACAGCTATGTGTTTCTAATTACCTCCTACTACCAGGCAGCCTCTGGTTCAAAAACATATCATATTAAAAATTTCTGCCCTGTCACATTCAGAGAGCCAGTGGAAGGATAACATTACTTAATACTGAAAATGGCTTACCAAGAAGAATGACAACACAGAGCAGTATTGCGATTAAAGCTCCTGTGCTCAAGCCAGCTGAGGAGAGGAAAGCTTCAGAATGGCAAGTTCTCACTCGTCCATCTCTCTCACACGCACAAACCCTAATTGTGAGAGTACTGCTGCTGCTGAGAGGGGGCACTCCACCATCAGAAATCAAAACCGGGAGGTAATAGATGTCTTGAGTGGTTCGACTGTATCTCCTTCGTCTTGTCAGGATGCTGGCTGTATTATCTACAATACCAAAACCAGAATATCATTTTAATGAAGCAAAAAATTAAAAACTTTTCCCATCTGTTTCCCATCGAGTAGAAGCACGGGGCATCTTAAAACTAGACAGTCCCAGAAAATGCGCAATCTAGAATTAAAACCTGTAGCCAACAGAGGAAAAAAGGAAGCAGAGGAAAGTAATTAGCATTACAGAAATAAGATTATTGAAGTTCATGTACCTGTCTTAGAGTCTAAATGAACTTTGACAAACATTTTGGGCCCAGTTTGCAAGTGATTCAATCCCATGTTATGCTGTTGGTAGTATACGCACACTTGTAAACGTGAATACCTGGAATTCTGAGAATATCTGTTGTGGAATTCATCCACAATATAAAATCCTCTTGATTCTGAGAAAATGTTAAAAGGTCTTTAGTAAAAGTTAAAATAAGACTTTCACGTCTTACTGTTAGTGATAGGTTTTATAGATCGTGATCTTCCAGAAAACAACTGAAAGGACAGTGGCCAAAGACTCATGCTGTGGGGAGGTCAAGAGGAAGAAGGGAAGGGAAGGGAAGGGAAGGGAAGGGAAAGGGAAGAGAGCAAATATCAAATGTTCTAAACTGGTAGAGGTTAAAGGTAAGTAAGGAAAGAGGAGAGAAAGTGATGTAAGATTATGTCACCGTTATGTTACCTACAGGTCCATCTGGCATATATTACAGTCAATGAGAATACTAATGCTTATTACATGCACATTGCAAGAGCATTTACAGGCATTAATTAGGATAGTAAGCTGCCACCCATATCCCTTTAAGTCCAAGAAATTAAGGAGTATAAAGAGAGTGCAGGAGAAGAAATGCTATGATAATATATAGTTATGTCTTAGTTTCGTGTGTGTAAAATTTAATTTCAATTTGTTACTTTAAAAGTAGTGGCCCTGTACTTTTAAAGTAGTAGCACAGATAAATCAAACAAAATTGGAGACAGTGAGAAATCAGAGATGTGAGCAGTTGTGGAGAGAGAGAGATGGGGACTGAGAAATGGGATGAGAGATTGGAAGAAAAGAGCTCTCCTCTCATACTGCTTGCCCATGATTAACAGTCACACCGTTTCCAAACTGCAGGGTTGTGGGCTTGGATTTTTTTAACAAACAACACGGTGGTGATAAGTGAAAAAATATGTCCGCTGGGTTTCTCTTCCCATTACAAACCAACCAGAAAACTTTTTACTTACCGCTTTCCTTACCACTGTAGCTATGGCATTAAATAGGTTTATCATAATTTATGGAAAAATGAAGTCTGTGACACTTTGTGAAAATCTAGTGCAACAATACAGCTAGCATGGCACATTTTAGCCCATAGGACTGATTACTTTCCACATGAATATTTGAATGGAGGAGTTAAGTTTTTGTTAACTAGATACAAACTGTTTACCAGCTGACTACTCTTCATGCCACATCTTCTATCAAGCTCTGTGCCAAATTTTAAAATGTTCATTTTAACTCACTTCTCTCAACATTTTGCTTTTATGTATCACCCGACAGTGATACTGAGAAAAACTGGTAGTATAGCCCCACATCACTGTAAAATCATAGGATAATATATTTGGTAACACACATGAAATATATATGAGGTGGGAAGTTAACACCCTTGCTGCTGAGCCAAGAACTGAGCATCAGGTTCCACTGCATTGAAGTTCATTATCTTTTCTTTTCCACCCCCTGCTACTTATCTTCTTGGAAATCTCCAGCATGGTGAGTTTGTTATAAATTCATTAAGTTTTGTTCTTCTCTTTTGCAGTGGGTGCAAAATATGGTATTTATTTTTTATTTATTTGCAGTAGGCCTTGAAGTCCTCTTCTGCTTGTTCATGTCAAGGTATACTTTTGATGACTGAATCCCAAGATTCACGCTAGAGGCATGACACCAGCCACTTATAATGCCATTTATATTCATTCCATTTACAGACCCCTATTGAAACCAGAATGAGATGAACAGAAAATTCTTTAATCTGAAAAAGTCTGACACAGAGTAAGACCATCACGTTGTAGAAATAATGTTTGCACAGAGGTTATAAAATACCTTTAATAAAACATTATTTTCCTTACGAAGTATCCAGATACTACACACACACACGCGTGCAAAATAAAAAAGTGTTTTCAATAACCCACACAAGAACCCCAACACAGAAGTGACTAAAAGATACACAGTAAATCAGTATTTTCTTTTGATATAAGGTTGTGGAAATGATTCCTATATACCTATAGCATATGACATGCAGAAATATTTCTTTCATTTTTCTGTTAAACTTTAGCTTTTCTCTATATTGCTTAATCTGGACTTGTGAAACCTTATAAAAACATACTGTGGTATTTTCAGTAATGCTGTTTTTTTTCATTATCTTATTGTTAAGAAACAAATGGTTTCCACATTATTCTGCAACTAGACTAGGAAGCAAAGTGTTCTGTGTTATAATTGAGTCGATTGAAGAAATCAAGCTTGATATCACTGAAATTCAGATTGCATTTATTGTACAAAGAAAACTCTCCCCTAAAGCAGAGTGACCAGTGGCCTTAAGGCCATAATTACAGATTGTGCCCGCCCATGGAAGTCTTACTAGGCTCGGCCGGTCTATTTTTTTTTTCTGAGATACACGGAAAAGTCCCAAGTCTAATTTTACAAATTTGGACCAGCTTGTTCTTTGATACATCTATGGTCTTTTACTTTTAACTGAATGCAGTACATGAACGATCTCAGTGATCTATTTTAAAATACTCCTAAAACAAGCAAATAATCTTATGGAACACAGATCACGAAGAGGTAGATTGCTTGCATGTCTTTTAATTTTGCAACACATATATTGGTATAATCAGGGGGTAAAGTAAGCAGCTGCTTTACCTTTCTGCCACATAATGTTGCATAAAAAACTTTGCTTGCCTTTTTTTAATAATATCTCACTTGTTTGCCACTCTCTCCATTTTTTTATGCCAGACTGTCAGTCCCAACTTCCCTAATACTGCTGGAGGACACAGATAAAATCTTCAGTGGTTCAAAGAGAGAAACCACCATAGAATACAAAACAACCTTCAGCTGGTCTGCCCATCAGCTGCCAAAGCAGTGGCAGATTGAGCTCTAGATATAGCCCAAGAGCAGAAATAAACTCACATATCTGTGATTAGTAGGGAATGTCAAACAAATACATATTTTGCATAAAAAGAGGTTAATGTTCCCAGTATATATATAAGGTGACGACTGCTGTTTCTGCCTTTCTACATTCAGAAAAAAGCTTCATCATCATTTCCCCCATACGCATGAAAAACTCCACTGACTTCCTAGTTGTTCATAATCCAGTTTATAATTGCTTCCCTTCCTCAAAATGCAACTTGTTACAAATTATTAGCACAGCTCCTTTCTAACAGTTTCTCTTTTCATCTCCTGCGGTTGCAGGTTGTTAAACAAAACAAGGCTGGAGAGTGAGTATGATCCCTGAACACTGACTGTTCATACTGCTAAATTTTAGCACTCTCCCTGGTATTTCATTGGTCTGGCCCAACTAGGACTCTCTCACATAACACCCAACCACAGTCAGAGTTAGTAACATACACCAGGGACCCTTCCCAGCAGGCAGTATGGACAAGAGTGCATCAGGTTTGTCTCCTCCCACTTTACACAGTGCTTCAACATTATTCAAACAGCCTGTGGATCCTTAAGCATCCCAAAACAGCCTCGTGCTACACACTCTGCAGCACATAACTTCCTTTCGTGACACGGTAACACTGCTCTGCTGGACTGCAATACAACTTTCACATTATTTCATAAACTCAGAAGAGAAAAAAAAAACATAGTAATGAAATCTGAGCTCCACTGGGTACTACACAGGGTCCAGAAGAGGTACAGGCTAAGTGGTACGTAATGTACACAGTCAGTCTGTGTTACTAAGCTTAATTGCAAGAGAACAGACACAGTCCTGTTTTTCTTTGTGGGTTGTTGTTCTTCCCTCCCCTTCCCCCCAGCACCAATACTGCCACCTAGAAATCCCACTGAAGTCATTAGAGAAGTGCAACACTCCCAATATGCACTTTTTAGCACATGTATTTATCAACAGAAAGAGAAAGCAGTTTCAAGAAGTGACAGTTCTAAGGAGAATTATATTTCAAGTTACAACAACTGGGAAGATGACAGTCACATAACAAAGTTATCCAGAAATAATATCTTAAAAACCTAAGGATATGTTCAAGGACTCAGCTTGAAATGTAACTCCCTATTGGTAGCAAGTGACACCATGCCCATGAACTAAGCATTAATATTAACATCTGTCATGTCTCTCATTCTAAAAGAAAAAAATTCACAGATCTTACACTGCTAAATCCGAAAGGTGACAGCAAGTGTTATTACCAATAATAAGAACAGCCTTTCATTTCTGCTTAATACTCTACTAAATTTCTGTTATGGTGTCTACAAGCCCCAAATGCTTCGGTTCAGCTACCTTGTATATATAAGTATGAAAATCCTACAAAATCTTCTCCATGTGAATCTTCCTGGGCCTACACACAAAGAAGGCCCAGTATTCAAATCTGAGCAGGAAGCAAAACCGCCTCCTTCCATCCTCTGGCATAAATCTAAAAAAGAGTGAATGATCCAGTATCACTATACAGCTACAGAAGCAGCAATGAAAATACAGGCTGGAAAGAAAAGCATTGGAGACCAAATATAATGAAGAAAAACTGAGGATTCCTGATCAGGAATCTAGCAGTAATGAAAGGATTTAAGCACAGAGACTATTGGGAAAGATGTAAAGGAGCATGTATGCTATAACTGTGGACAGATTGGGGGGAAATTGTAATGACAATAAATAAAAACTGTGAGAAAAGTAAAAAGAAAAGACCAAAAATGACAAAATTCAAATGTTACAGTGAAAAAATTTGAAAAGAGCTATAAATAAACCGTTCTTGGCTGGGGTGGAAGGTCTTGCCAAACAAGGAACTGACATTTTTATATTGCACAAGATAAACACAAATTGAAAAAACAGACATTTTTTCTTTTAATGTTGTATTTGTTCTTTCAACATTGAATTGTTTTTCTTGTATGG
The DNA here is from genome assembly GCA_013401315.1 of Balaeniceps rex. Taxonomy (NCBI): domain Eukaryota; kingdom Metazoa; phylum Chordata; class Aves; order Pelecaniformes; family Balaenicipitidae; genus Balaeniceps; species Balaeniceps rex. Next base: position 17,362 of record VYZW01016733.1, on the reverse strand, counting down.
TTAACATCACAGAATTAAATATTAGTATAAGACACAATTTTAGGCAAAGAAGGAGCCAGAATCAAATTTTTAATGACAAAAATTTGCCACAGTGAATTTATGTTATTTGTATTCTCCTGAATAATAACTAGATTTCTATAGAAACAGATGCTACATGACATATACCCAGAAGGTTCTGTAACAACATACACAATTCGAAGCATTCTCAAAGAAACAATGTAAAGCTTTTCCATCAATGCAATTTCACAAATTTGAACACAAATAAAAAGTATGATCATAATCTTTTGGTCACTGACATGGAAATTTTCTGCTCCCAATATCATCAGAGGTGATAATTATTACTATTACTCTCAGTATTACAAAGAGTTACAGACAGTAACTCTTTGTGCATGCCTGTGTGTACACATAAATAAAATACTGGAAAATTACTCTGCTCTCACATACTATTCTTTCTCATTAAATCTTTTAGAATATTTCACAAATTAGAACTCTAACATTTTTACAGAAAAGGAAACTGCATCTAAGAACTGGCTTTCCGAAGGTCACTGAGAATCAAGGGTAGTGGAATATTACCAAAGCTTGCAGCCCAGAAGGCCAACTGTATCCTGGGCTGCATCAAAAGAAGCGTGGCCAGCAGGTCGAGGGAGGTGATTCTGCCCCTCTACTCGGCTCTGGTGAGACCTCACCTGGAGTACTGCGTCCAGCTCTGGAGCTCTCAGCACAAGAAGGACATGGACCCGTTGGAGCACCTCTCCTACGAGGACAGGCTGAGAGAGTTAGGGCTGTTCAGCCTGGAGAAGAGAAGGCTGCAGGGAGACCTTATGGTGGCCTTTCAGTACTTAAAGGGGGCCTATAGGAAAGATGGGGACAGGCCAGGCCCCATCCCTGGAAACATTCAAGGTCAGGTTGGACGGGGCTCTGGGCAACCTGATCTAGTTGATGATGTCCCTGCTCACTGCAGGGGGGTTGGACCAGATGACCTCTAAAGGTCCCTTCCAACCCAAAGCATTTTACGATTCTATGATTCTAATGACATTGGCATAATACCCATGTTCTAGTCAGAGCTCTATTCTTGAGGACAATCGTATGTAAAGGTATGCCAGCAAAATGGATAGATAATAAAAGCTTAGCCAAACTGCAGTACTAACTGCATCCCGACAACTATTCTGATGTTCTAAACTTCCATGTTTTAATTGTTTACATTCCTTATCAAAAACTATTGGAGGACCCACTGAGAGGGGAACTAGAAACTCAGCAACTTTTAAGAGAAGGATCTTGGCATGAAACAAAAAAATCCCACAAAAAGGTAAAAGCTAAAAGCAGCCAAGTATGAAAACAGATGCTGCTGACCTTGGAAAATGTTTACTGAGGGGGGAAAAAGGAGTTATATCAACAAAGTTAGTCTGAAAGGGAGGAGGGGGGATCATGGCTTGAGAAATTCCTTTGATACCTGGAAACAGATACAGCAGATAGACAGGAAAGACAAGTGTATAGGATAGCAGCAATAGCACTAGGATGATGAGAACTACAGATCTGATTCTTTTAGGCTTAGAAGGAAAGACCTCTTTATCTCAATAGATTTAAACTGTGAACTTTACCCCTGAGAAGCTTGATAAGAACCAGGACTCGCTGGACATGAAAGGTCAGGCTGCTAAGGGAAATTAACAATTTCAACACAGGGAAAGCAAGATTTATCTGATTCCTTGTGGTACACATTGCTTCATTTCATGATCTAAACTTTCTTGCATTTCTGCTATGCTTTGCAAACATGGCAATTAAAACTAAAGATTCATCTCAACTGGGTTTGAGGTTACACATGGGAAATTCTGCATGGCTCCAACACAGCAGCTCTTCACACTCTGAAGATGCAGTAGTTATTAAGCCAGACTGCACACTATATACAAGGCTGTTATCACATTCCTCTTTCCATCACCTCTGCCTTTTTACACTGAGCTTCTGAACTAACCAAAGAAAGGAGAGCATAGGAAAATCAAGGAAGCTGAGATACAATGATAACACCATGGAAGGTGACTACTGGAGCACTTTGGAGGATACTCACTTATTATTCACAATTTGAGAATTTTTTTGACATGTTATACATTACAGGCAGGTGCAAGAGAAATGGAAGTAAAAAGATAGAGTAAAAACCTGTTTATAGCTTAAGGCGTGTTTTAATTTTCAGCTCTGCTTATACCAGCAGTTCAACTTCCATAAATTTTCTGAGAAGTCATAACTAATTAAAACCAAAACAAAATATATTAGAATGATTTGCATTTCTTATATTTCTAAAGTTAGAACAGTTAATTTGTTTATGTGGGACTATATTGATAAGGCATTTCTGTTTCATTTCTTTACTGATATTTTTTTCTTTTGTGCTGCTTTCAAAGCTATTGCTGATGGACTTCTTTTCTAGTTCACTGGGTAGCAAAAATGAAAAGCAACATAGCAGAGTTTTTGGGCCTGAAACATAGCTATTTGCTTATGGGTTGGTTTATGAAACACCAACAGGTAGCAGCACTGAAAAACAGATGTATGAAGAACCTATACACTATGCACTAACTTACTTACCTGATCAATCTTAGATCTATTTTTTTTAAATCAAAAAAAATCAAATAAATTCACAGGCATGTGGAAGAAAAATGTCTCCTTCTGTGGTAGCTAGCCCTGGTTTTCTGTCGGTTGTACTCAGGGTAGAATTCCTTTTTTACCTTAGTATGTTGATTCTGTGATAATACCTGCTCAGGCATTCAACCTGTTTACAGTAACAGTAATTCTATGGACTGTGCTTACAGTCACCATGTATAATGCTAACTTTGCACTTTCTCAGATATCATTTGGCTCAAGTTACAACTTGTCTTCTACAGGATGATATTTCATGGAAGGGCAGTAGTAACTTGCAATACTATATAACCAGGGTGAGCATGCCACTTCGATGCAAATGAAGGCAGGAACTATGTAGCTGTTTCCTGCTTACGTTGGGTTGCAAAGTGGGGGTTTCAACCTGACCTCTTTTAATGCCACTTCAGACAATGTAGAGCAACTAAGACATGGTCTGGTATCTGGAATGCTTATCTGCAACAGGTATCTGTTGCTTATCTGCAACTTTAAAGCCCTGAAGTCATTTCGCTGGCCTGCCACAGACTTCGTGTGCAATATGGTTGGAGATACGAATTTTGCACATATCAGGGAAGAGAGATAAACAGAAACTTCTGCAAGGGAATTCACTCTGGGATGGGATGAATTACTCTCTGGATGGTATTCTCTTCCTAAATAACAGCAATGCCAAGTAAAACTGATCATTTTTTGACTTATTTTTGATCTGTAACACAGGAAAAATGTTAATTTGCATCACAGGCATGGGTGGATGAATACATTACAAATTTCATCTTATATAGATGCCACTGAACTCAATGTGCTCCAGATTTTATACAAAAGCTGGTCTCTACTTCTGTGGGTATTAAAGTATCTTGTAGCATAATGTTAAGAAAAAGTAATCTCCAAAGCGATAGTATAAAAAAATGGCCTACCTTTGTTCCAAATCCAGAATATTCTCCATCACTGGGCAATTTTCAAAAGGCCAGATCTTTGAGAAAAGTGGGCAGAGGGGAAAAATAAAACAGCAAATATTTTTGTGAAATGAAACTTTTGTCCTGAAGAAATAAAAGGAGAGGAGAACAAATGCTAAGCATTCTCTAGGGAGTTGTTCTTCCGTGAAAGTAAGGGAAACTTTGTCTACTTTCAGAAGTTGGCAGTCTCAATTTATTAAGGTAAGAGAATGTACAAATCTTATTGGCGGTGTTGAGTGAATGTGCACAGTCTCTGTACAAACCCTTATTTACAATACCCATTGGAGCATCCATGGTAGACTGTATATCTTGCGAAAAAAAATACCACTAGCAAAACAGTGCTTTACAGTGCATAAAATTCATAAATGTTCTCTTGCACTGAAGTGAACTGTCCTCTGGGGGTTCAATCTTTTGCCAGCTCGCTGAAAAGTGTGGTGTAACCTCTGAAAGAGGTCTTTAATAGGTAAAAAAAATAGGCAGAAAGAGGGAATGAATTTTTTAAACTCAGAGAGAGAGAGACAGACTATACAAGTGTGTGTCTATATATTAATGGTTGGGGACATCATAACAATGACATATGCTCACATGCATTTTCCATCAAACTAACAAATTTTGACAAATATATCTACCATTCTTTAAATATCTGCAAAAATATTATGATTCTTTCAGGATAAAAAAAGTATAATTTTTAAAGTCAGTACTTAGAAACAGCTCTATTCTGAAGAGGCTCTTTCATCTTTCCTCTGATTCCCCAACAGAAGGTGCTTTTAATCTCATCTTGCCCTGGCAAATTTTAAACAGAACATCCAAAAGCAGGTATTTCTCATTAGGCAAAAAAGTGTAAATTTAAGACATTGCACACAAGTGAAAAAAGCATTTCAAAATTATCTATGATAACATCCTAAAAAACAAAGTGAGAAGAATGCAGACAATAAACTGAGTTAAGTTGCATCTGAACTGCAACATAAAAACACTTCCAGATTAAAAAATTATTTGGCTGCTCAGTGTCCTGGTTTCAGCTAGGATAGAGTTAATTTTCTTCATAGCAGCTGGCATAGTGCTGTGTTTTGGATTTAGTAGGAGAAGAATGCTGATAACACACTGATGTTTTAGTTGTTGCTAAGTAGTGCTTACACTAGTCAAGGACTTTTCAGCTTCCCATGCTCTGCCAGGTGCAGAAGAAGCTGGGAGGGGGCACAGCCAGGACAGCTGACCCAAACTGGCCAAAGGGCTATTCCGTACCATATGATGTCATGCTCAGTATATAAACTGGGGGGAGTTGGCCGGGGGGCAGCGATCGCTGCTCCGGGACTGGCTGGGCGTCAGTCGGCAGGTGGTGAGCAGTTGCATCACTTGGTTTCTTTTCCCTGAGTTTTGTTTCTCTCTCTTGTTCTCCTTTTCATTGCAATTTTTATGACTATTATTATTATTTTATTTCAATTATTAAATGGTTCTTATCTCAACCCACGAGTTTTCTTACTCTTGCCCTTCCGATTCTCTCCCCCATCCCATGGGGGCGGCGGGAGGGTGAGTGAGCGGCTGTGTGGTGCTTGGTTGCTGATTGGGGCTAAACCATGACACTCGGGATTTAACAGAAATTGCAACATTTTTCTGGACAGAATAAATTGTAAACAGCCCTGTTTTCATTAAAAAATCTTCATAAGTACAATTATTGTACAATAAGTACAATATAAGCGTTAATATTTAAAGATCCAATTCAGTGTTGTAGAGTCTTTTGATCTTGTAGTTCTACTGATGATAATGGAGTAGGGGAACATTCATTCAATAGTGTATTGGGGCTCAAAGAGCAGAATTCTGTTGTTCAGGGTTATGAAAACAAGGGAAGAAAATGTCTACTGAGATTTTTGTGAAATGAAGCCTTTCTCCTAAAGAAATAAAAGGAGAGAATGACTGGATCCAAAGATGACTGCAAGAGAAATATAGCTTTGCAGTGACAGATACAGCTACCGCTGACTACCACTTTCAATGTGACATCGAGTTTTTTGGTTTTTATCATTCTGCAAAACACTATCAGAAACTCCCTTAAGGCAACTGATGTAGTTTTTTTTTAAAAAAACATAACAAACAAACAAATAAAACCATCCAAGAATGCCAGCTTTTACAGAATTATGAAATCCAGAGGTAAAAATAGCAGCCATCATGTGTTAAGAGCATTTTGATTCTTTTTAACAGCTGATGCTCAAAACCATGAGTTTTCAAAAGTGCAAACTTGTCACAGACATAAGAAAAGCCTCTTCTGTCCACCATCTCTCAGCTATTTCCTAGAATAGAAAGCAACAGAAATTCAATTTCTGAATAGGAATAGGTGATAAATATGAAAGTTATGAATGTTAGATAACCAGATATTGTGAATGCATTTTCTAAGTTTTTCACTGATATTTTACATACAGGTTATATCACAAAGAAAAGGTCTTGATGAAGGGCAGTGTTTAAACAGTACAATCAAAGGGTCGTGTGCTGAGCAAAATAGTGACAATGCTCTTGTTTTTAAGATAAATTTCTTGTTATGATTTGAGTTAAATTGTCATTGTGTTAATTATATGGGCACATTAGAAATTGCATTTCTGGCATCTCTGTACATGTAGAAGTTTTATGTGAGATGCTACAGGAAGTGCATACTTACTTTTTGTATCTCCTTAGGTGAAATAAAAACATAATGCACAACAGGCCTTTACCTTAAAGGTAAGGCCTTTTCCAGTTCCTTCCTCTACTTCCCCCTGCCAAATCCAACTTCAGGATAGTCCAAGCACTGCCTTCTGCTGTTGTTGCTAAAGTCATTGCTCACTACTCTTGGGGAGGTAACAAGAAAGCAGCAAATACTTACTGCTGCATTCTTATATCCAAAACGTGACACTGCCATATTAGAGATTTATGAAAAGTTCTCAAACTCTTATAAATCTGTGTAGGTAAATAACTTATGTTGACATGCAGTCCTTAAAGTACAACACAGCATTTTCCACTGGTAATAAACATATATAATACAGTTCCTGATTAAAATATGTTCAAAACCATAAAATATCTACTTCATCATGAACCACAATTTTAATAGAGTTATTCAAAAGCACATCTTGATGTTAAGTATCTTGTACTGAAATGAACATGGCCATGATCTCTCACATGAGATCACAGTCCAATACTCAATGAGTTTATTTGAATCTCAGACTCAAATACAAAAATACACAACAGTACACTTCCTTTATTTCAGGAACAACCCTCTGGCTTTTGCTATAATGCTCCATCATGATCTGAGTGGAATTGATATACTAATCTGGAAAGGGCTGGAGTCATCACTTAAGGAATATTTTTAATATATGAATTAGTCCTTCAAATATTATTAGTTTTTTAGTATTGATAGATATTGGATTGATCTTTTTTGGAACCAGAATATGAGGGCCATGGATCTAGTCTGAACAAATAGCATGACTTGATTTTTTTTTCCTGTTGTAACTATAGTTAAACATTAGAACAGATTCTTTAGGAAGATTATGCAGTCTCCTTCCCGGAAAGGTTTTACAAATAGATAAAAAATATCTGTAAAGAATAGTTTAAACATGACTATATGTGCCATATGTACCAATGATGGAGTTAATGCTTCTCAGTCATTACAGATGAGTAGCGATCTGTAAGATCTCAGAAGGTATTCCATGGCACTACTTCAAAAATATAACTGTAAAATAAAGCTGACCCTCCCCACACTTCCACACATGAAAACCACACAATACACACACACACAAAAGCTCAAGAGGAAATCTACAGATAAGCATTTAAAGTTTACTTTAATTTTCATTAGGTTGCAAAAAGGAAACCATGAGGCAATACTCAACAAATAGTAAGGCTGATTTTGGGTTTTTTTAGAAAGGCTGGATGGTTCCTTGATTCAAGAAATGTTCAGAAACCCTTGGCTGGGTGATTCTGAAGGCCCTTTTCCTTCTGGGCCTATCTGCTATGAATTTCTGATAGTACTTCTTAGGCACACTTTGTTAGGAAGGGCATGAAGCAATAGACTATCATCCAGGAAGCACTGAAGGACCGGTTCTTGGTATCATATCCGTAAAAGTAAGCATGAATTCAACATTTATGCCCCTTAAATTCTTATTTTCTCCTTTAAGCAATAACCCTGACAGTACCCACTCAGTGCTATTCACCTAGAAATAGACCAAATTGCCAACATCTTTTTCATTAATCCACTTTTTAAAAACCTTCCTGAATGTATGAAGTATAAATGCTAAAATAAAATAGAATATAAAAATAAAATGTAATATCTGATTATTCATAGTTTGCACTATGTTGTAAACACCATGTCCTTGATATCAGCCTGTTCAGTGACGAGAGATTAGTTTTCCCCTTCTGTCAAGAAACACATGGAAATTGCTCTGTTCAATGAGACATCCCAGACAAAAGATTTTTTGGATCCCAGAGATCCATTTCTTTGAGATTTATGTGTTTGATTTACCTTCATTGTCCCTTAGAGTAAAGTTGGGATTCAAAGAAAGCCCTTCATCAAGGGAAAAATGGAATCTTGCCCCATTTGCCGAGTAATCTTTGTCAGTTGCAGTGATAGTCTGAATTACCTGAAATAAAAATTAACAGTGAATATGTTGAAATTTGAACTTGACCCAAATAGTACCTGACCTCAGCACGATGCTCACACTTAGCTTATTTTAATTTTCTACTTGACTGCTGCTAAATTCAACCGATGAAATGACTGGGCCATTGGCTTGATTTCTCTAGCATGAAATATTTTAGGAACCACACTTCAGAGCTAGATGAAAGCATCTAAAGCATCTATACTTTCTGACATTCTGATACAGTCAGGACCTGGTACAGAGATTTTCACCATCTGCATTGTATCCTGCTGGCTTTCAGAATTACAGTTTCACCTAAACATCTGTTTTTATGGAGCAAAAGTTCAGGCTGAACCAGGATGGTCTATGGGGATCATCATATGCTTGCCATCCCAATAATTAGATGCACTTCAATATTGGTTAGGAAAAATCATTGTTTAAGCAAAATGGCAGGTATATAATACCAGCTCTCTGTTTAAAATTCCTGTTAAGAATCGGTTTTAAATTGCTGGAGAACAGAACAGGAAGAACAGCAGCTACTCCTGGTTTTAGTTTGGTTTGCCCAAAGGGAACAGAATTAGATGTGGCAACCACATATGGGAGAGGTATTTTTGAAAGGTAGGAGCTTTGCCTTCGAAAACCCTGGTGGTTTTTAAAATTTACTTTCAACTAAAACTGAGATAAGCTTTTGGAATGTGTGACCAAGCAATATTTCTACCTCTGCTTTCATTTTCATGCTGGGTCTGGAAGCTCAAGTGCTGAAGTAGAATTTAATAAAAGTTCTTGTGATATAGGCAGTGAAGCCTACACAGACTGCTGCACAGAGCTGATAGATATCCTGAGGGAAATGTAAAAGGGGGAGGGGAAGTGCTCTTTCCATGAGAATTTTTCTGTTCAGTGTTCAGCTGTAGTCTGTCTGGACTGAACCTGAAGCATAAACAGCGTGGGCTCAAGTGGTTTGGTGTGTTTTAAAACTAAAAGACAACACACAGTTCTCTACCTCCATTCACATAAGAGAAGCAAAACAAATATATTTTAAAGCCAACAGAGTACAATGCTTATTCCATTGACTATATACAATATAGTACATTATATTGACTATACACACCTGAGACAATTAACAATACTGATGATAATTGCTGAGACTATTTTAAAAGTTTGTTGTTATACTTTTTTGCTGAACTGTAGCAGAATAAGGTCAATCTGAAACATCTATAATCACACAGTTTACCAAAGTCATGGTAATATTGGTGACAAAGTTTGGCAAAAGCTAATTGTTCTCTATTGAATTTTGCAAAGGTGGTATATCTGTTATTGAAACAACTACCATGTAAAACCAGAAATATAAGATTACCTAGATAGATATATTTAGTTAATAATGTTGAAATGGTATGAGGCAAAGAAAGACAAAAAAATTTGATGGAAGAATATTTTCAAGAGAATCAGTTTCTGTTATCACTCAAATACTAAAAATACTGTTAAATACCATACATAGCTGCAAAAACATCAGGTAAGACCTTAAAAAAAGATACAAATGTATTAAATATTGTTTATAAATGCTCAGTGCTGTTTATCAGTGAAAGAGAAGTTATTTTGCCATGCACCTTCAGCTTTTATTTGACAGCCTAGTAGATAAACTTTCGTCCTGTTGCCCTCTCTTACATAAAATGGTCAGTAACTTTTTATAGAATCTTGCTTCACAAACATGCCATTTTGCAAAAAAAACCCCTTTGATCAAGACCTCAGTGCCACAAGACCAGTATAAAACTTACTTGGTTTTAAGACTAATTTTAAAACTCAACAAAATACATTGTCTACATTCCCTGATTTCGCACATGGAAATTCAAGTATCCCCTGAATTCACCAATGTATGTAAAACATATAGCAATAGATGGTATAGAAATCATGCTTTTCCATGTAGAAAATAGACATTATATGTGTGACAGGACAGGTCAAAATATTTTTAACAGAACTGTTCTTAAACAGAAAGGTCACACGCTTTCAGAAAAGGCTCTTGCTTTCTGAGGAAAAGATTTCTAAGACATTCATTCAGAGGTGAGGAATAAACATTTGTGTCCTCTTGACACCCAAATGTACTGTTAACCTTTTTCTAATTAATAGGACAATTAATTAATGGCTTATTAGCAGACATTAACATGCACCTTAGCAAAGCTGATTAAAATAAAAATGTAGACACAGAACCTCAGCTGCTGTAAAGCTCACTTGACAGCACTGAAGTGATGAAACTGAAGGGTTATGCTATTTTCTTAAAGGCAAGAGTTGGTGAGAAAAGAAAGAATTTCAAGAACGGAAGGAACTAATTGAAGAGGATAGAGAGCAGGTGCTAAATTCTACTCAGATCCTTTTCAGAACTGAATCAATAAACAAGTAAATATACACATGACGAACTTATAGCAGAGGCGTTCCTTGCCAGCTAACATTGATTTCTTTTGGCCATTAGAAATAACAGCATCCAGGGTGAGGTAGCTCAAGTTGGCAGCACAATATTTATACACCCTGATTCTGAAAAAGTTATTTGTGTGTGTGTGTGTGTACGCATGCACACACACACCTGTGCGTTAAGTTACAGTAATGGATAGCATCAGGGAAATGACATTTCACTACTATCACAACTTTTTCTATTATTCCTCTGAAAAGCACCCCAAAAAAATGTAATCTTTGGAGAGCTATAGTGAACATGACTAGCAGATCTAGTCAGATATTTTAACAGATTCAGACTCTGACAGGACAAACTCTGAACTTGGAAACTTTCAGAAAACTGTCAACGCTTCACTCCTTCACTTCCCCAAACAAAGCATTTAAACTTTTTTTACAATGCTATTTGCTCCCATTGTCTTAAAAATAATAAAACAAGTTGCATTTGAAGCAAAGAAAAATTTCATTGTAAGTTCACTTTGTGGATGATTGCAAAATTTCATTTTTCTACATTGGCTAAATTTCACAATCGTTCACAAAATCACTGTATTTCTAGAAGTCAGAGTTCTCCAAGTGTGGATACCATGTAAGATCAAATCACAGCTTCTTTATCTACTTTAATATATAATATCTACCAGGCTTCACCTGGAAGCCTTTGGAGATACTCAGTTTATCTTCTCAACAAGGTGACTGCTAAGGGAGTAAAGCTGTGGCTTCAGTGTGGAAATGATCATCTTGCATTTTCTGTTTGAGATGCCTTAGGGGGGTGCATTTAAGCACTTAAGTCCTTAAGTTTTATTGGCTTTTTTTTTTTTTTAAAGTAAGTAAATTGAGCTGTGGACAGAAAAAGAAGCAGGAGATAGAGGCTGTGCAATTAA
>VYZW01016730.1:3783-19744 GCA_013401315.1 Balaeniceps rex | reverse complement strand
GAAAAGTAACTCTAACTCAGCTGAAACCAGGACAAAGCTCCTCTCAGATGTGAATTTATTCCTGACTTTCTGTATGGCTTGCTCTTAATTCATTTAATCTGTTGTGGTGGGTTGACCAAGCCAGCAGCTGGGCACCCAAACAGCCACTTGCTCACTGCCTACTTGCTCACTCTGGCAAGATGGAAGAGAGAATCAGAAGAGAAAAATCAGGATGGATTGAGATAAAGACAGTATAATAAGTGAAGTAAAGCAAATCTGTGTGTGAAAGGAAAGCAAAATAAGGAATTTATTCACTGTTTCCTGTTGGCAGGCAGTTGTCCAGCCACTTCCTGGGAAGCAGGGCCTCAGCACGCACAATGGTCACTTGGGAAAACAAATGCCATAACCATGAATGTCCCCCCTTCCTCCTTATTTTCCCCAACCTTTTACTCCTGAGCACAATGTAATTTGGTATGAAGTATCCCTTCGATCAGTTTGGGTCAGCTGCCCTGGTTGTGTCCCCTCCTAGCTTCTTGTGTACCCCCCGCCCACTTGCTGTATGGGCTGAGTGGGGGGGAAAAAACCCCACAAAAAAAAGAAAACCTCTATGCTGTACAAGCACTGCTCATAAACCGCCAAGACACTGGTGTGTAATCAACGCCATTTTAGTCACAAATCCAATCCATATGGGCTGCTATGAAGAAAATTAACTCCACCCCAGCCAGAGCCAGTACACCTGCCCACAAGCTCATCAAGCAGGACAGTTTTCTTCTGATTGTAGGATCTCTAAGAGTTTGAAGCCATGAGTCAAGGGAAAAATTATGCAGGCCATGGGATGTTAACTTTCTGAATAGTCAATGATTTCAGGGATAAACTTGCTCTTAGACATGGTTCAAATGGCCATATAGCTGTATCCAGAGGAATCTTGTTGGATATAAGCAGAATTCAAATTGGAAAAGTTCTATGCCAAGAGTAAAAGGCTTGGAAACAATTCAAATATTCAGCTATAGATTGCTTCCAATTTAGTTTCTGTATGCATTGGAGGAGTGTCCTTTTTTTTCCTATCAAAATTTCCCAAAGGAACTCAAATGTACCCTGTTAGCCAATTGGGTATGTGTGCTCAGGAACAGAAAAAATTGGATACTTCTGTTTCCATGAATGTAATAATTTAGATACACAGAAGGATTGAATGACATTGAATGCTTAGGATTTTTTCTTTTTCTTGACAAGGTTAAGAGTTATGAAAAGAAAGCTACGGCTGCTCAGAAAGTAATATCTAAAATATGAATTATTCCAAAACTTTAAAAGAAAGAATCGTTTAAAAAAAACCCCAACAATGCTGTTGAAAAATATGTTGGCTTTTTTTTTTTCCCTGAAAGTCTCCAAAATTTATCTTCATTTTATTAAAAGTTACTCTGATACCTGCTTTGAAACACTTCTTGTGACTAGTCCAGTCTATTGCATAGAGCAGGAGTGGTCATGCAGTGGCTCCTAAGCTGCGTGCAGTTTATCACCCATTCAGCTCTCTCCCATGCTGCATGTACGTCTTGTAACAGGCTCACCAGGTCAATTTAAATCTATGCTTGTGAAATGAAATTATTTTACATGGACTGCTGTGTCTGCATCTTGGGGGTTCACCTCCAAAACCTGCCTCTTTGTGTACTGTAGCATGTGATGGAGACATGGGATGCGTGAAGAGTTGCCACATCTCATCTATGAGCAACTTCTGTCCAAGCAATGCAATACCTTACGATTTTTAGCCATGGAAATGTTTATAACATCAAGGAGTTCAGGCAACCCAGGAAAAAAAGGGGTAATTATATGCCACTATTATTTTGCCTAAAATAAAATCCCTGAATACGCTGAAGGAAACTAAGGGTGGGAATCTGAGATTCCATTTACATCCTCACTTTCTCAACCATAATGTCAGAAGGTGATGTAGTTTCAGTGGTGAAGGGAAAAAAACCCAAAATCAGGGATTTGTTCGGTAAAAGCAGCCATTGAGCCTAAAGAGTCTTTTTTCCTTTGTATGGGAAGTACTTTGCAGGAAAATCTTTGGCATCTGTGAAAGAGATTGTGAGAGTTGTGCCTATTTACCACCTCCAACTACTGTACACGCATATATACATATTTGTATATATGCTTGCACACACAAGCACGCAGAGGCACATGTACATGCACAGTCACTTCAGCCTCCTGTCTTTCCTAAATATAATAAATAAATCCAGCAACAAGACAGTAAATGCTGGTATGAGAGAAATCTGTATTTTTCCTCACACCCTCTTACAGAACATACAGTTCCTATCCAAGCACTCTGGGATTGTAATAAATAAATTCAAGGTCTTTTCAAATCTTCAAGTTCAATATGATAAAGGACACATTCAGAATAGGGTAATATATATAAGCATATAGATCCATTCCAGCATGCAGGCTCCTAACTTTCTGATTTTATTGAGACAATCAAGGTTTATGGAGGAATTAGGAGCCTAAATTCTTTATTAAATCTGAAACAAAGACATCTGAGTCCATTTTTAGGGCAACAAGAAGAATAAGTTTTCCTAGTGGAAGTTCAGTGGGTCCACTTAAAGACTTTATAGGGAACAAATTGTCCCATTGTCCAGGTCTGTGCTTGTTTTATAGCTGTAGGCTGAGGCAACTCATGTACACTTTATCATCTTCTACAAAATTTAAACTCAGATTCCCTAGAAAAATGTTTTTTTCTCTATCTGTGATGACAAAAAAAATGCTTAGTTGTAATATCTCTCACAGATTAAAAAAAATCTTTGGGGAGTTCCATTCTTTACAGGTGATCAGGGCATAACTCAGATATTTCTGGTAGAGAGTGAACAGACCATTGTACAATCTGAGCTCTAAGGGGTTTAGTTTACTTTTTTTTTTCTTCCCAATGATAGTTTAACATTTATCCAAGTTCTAAGACAAATTTAATTACCATTGACATAAGCCTAGTGAAATACTGTTGAGGCCAGCATAACAGGTCTGCTGTTATCCTGTCAAGGTCAATTAGGTAAAAAGTTTTTTTTTTCCTTTGTCAATTCCCAAAAGAGAAAAAGAAAACATAACTTCATCTGACAAGTGCTAGTAACTACTGGGAATCACTGAACAGAGATATTTGTAATAGTAGTTAAGCTGGACAAAATGAGGAAGAGAAATTTGGTGTGTTTCACAAGTTAGGTTGTAGTTTAACTGTATGTGTGTGCAGTGGGAATATGAGAAGCTATAAACCATGTCTCAGGATTCGTAAATAAGGCAGACTGTAGTGAGTTGCAAAGCACATTTTTACAGACACACCAAAGATACTGGCCCTCAAATGAGGAAGAAGTACATTAAGGAAAATATAAAATAAGTTGAAGTCTTCTCACATTATCTACATCATTGGGGCACATGAATCAAACACCATGCATGCTTGCATCATACTTTGAAGTGCATGGCTGTTTGAAAGGAAAAGGAACATTTTTTATTGGTCCATGTTAATNTAGTTTACTTTTTTTTTTCTTCCCAATGATAGTTTAACATTTATCCAAGTTCTAAGACAAATTTAATTACCATTGACATAAGCCTAGTGAAATACTGTTGAGGCCAGCATAACAGGTCTGCTGTTATCCTGTCAAGGTCAATTAGGTAAAAAGTTTTTTTTTTCCTTTGTCAATTCCCAAAAGAGAAAAAGAAAACATAACTTCATCTGACAAGTGCTAGTAACTACTGGGAATCACTGAACAGAGATATTTGTAATAGTAGTTAAGCTGGACAAAATGAGGAAGAGAAATTTGGTGTGTTTCACAAGTTAGGTTGTAGTTTAACTGTATGTGTGTGCAGTGGGAATATGAGAAGCTATAAACCATGTCTCAGGATTCGTAAATAAGGCAGACTGTAGTGAGTTGCAAAGCACATTTTTACAGACACACCAAAGATACTGGCCCTCAAATGAGGAAGAAGTACATTAAGGAAAATATAAAATAAGTTGAAGTCTTCTCACATTATCTACATCATTGGGGCACATGAATCAAACACCATGCATGCTTGCATCATACTTTGAAGTGCATGGCTGTTTGAAAGGAAAAGGAACATTTTTTATTGGTCCATGTTAATATTACTTCTGTCACGACTATCATGTAGGGAAGCTGCTCACAGAAGTATGCAGGCGTAGGCTGGAAGAGGTCTTAGGCAAAGCTGTGATTTCCTCCCCACTTCAGTCAGTAGAGCTTTAGGAAAGGTGAATACTGCACTCAGTCCAGACTGTCAAAAGGTATCTCTCTTTTCATCTACAGACAACTGAAGAAGTGTCATGCCTCTGAAATGCATTGCAACTGCTATAGCAGGTGTGTCAGCAGCCACAGCCAGTGAGCAATGGGTACAGTCTGACCTCATCTGCTGCTAATTAGTAATCCTCTTTATTCATTTTACACAGTATCTGAGAGACTGAATAGCATAATTCAATGAAATACGTAGAATCAGGTATTCCGTATGACTGACATTACATTACTGAAATACTTAGGGGGTCTGGTGTTTCTCCCATGGGAACCAGATAAAGTTTTTCCATTGATATTAAGGGCAGCAATGAATACAAACTCAGCATCATAAACCTTGACTATAGAATTCAAAATACTTACTAGGGGATATATAGTTAATGTATCATCAACATGAAACTCATATTGTGCAATGATTGTCGTCTGAAGCACAGAGAAACCTATGTTAAACTTCTATTGAAGTAAGCAACAGAAAACCATCTCATACAGGGGGCTGTACTTCGCTAGTAATGTTAGCACAGTAACATGAGAAACTAAAAAAGGACCCATGAAGATTTGGGTTACTGCATATATGCTGGTTTCTGTCAGCAGAGCTAGAGAATGAAGTGTGTAAACAAGTGCATTGTCAATAACACAAGCACTCTGGGATATCAATAACAGATACAGTGTTTAGCACGGATGTCACAGCTAAAAACCTCTTAAACTCTGTGAAAAATAAAACAAAAAAACCCATGATGTTATGCCTTCTAAAAGGTATGTTAAGAAAAAGGCCAGATTAGATGAGAGGGCTATTCATTCCAGCCTGAGCACTGCTGAGGACCTACACCTCTGTTTCTTCTGAGTCAACAATTTGTGCTGCTTTGCGAGACTCAGAGTCTCATGGTAGCCTTGGCCTGAGGCTGAGAATGTGGTACTCCCTCTCCTCTTCTCTCCCAGTGTCTGATTTATGCTGTGACCTAACTTAGCCTTTTGCCACCTCCCTCTTCCCCCTCTGGGCTGTGACCCAAGACTGCTCACCTCTAAAACCCATTCTGAATATTGGGGTTTTAGTTCCTGAAGAGGAGAAAAACTGTAGAAGAAACAGGAGAAAAAACTTTCAAAAGCCCTTAAGAAAGGGTCATTAGAGTCAATGACTTTCAATGAAGTTTAAGCTCTTAAATGATGTAACATCCTTTTGAAAGGAATAGTCTTATGCCTATCAACTCGCTAGGAATACTTAAACATCTGCATACTGCCAGTCAAAGTATTTCCACTCAACCAGGGCCAAAAAATTCAGATCTTTCCAGCTGATATGTGTTTGCAATTATTTGTCTCCTTGGCTGATATTAAATGGATAGCTCCAACGAGCAGTTTACTTCAAAATCCATTTGTACAAATTTTACACAAATTAAGTAAAAGATATATATCCTTGCACTCCCCAATTAATGGGGATATTGTAGATTACACCTACTGAGGAAAGCAAAAAAAAAAAGTCACTGCCTCTATAACATCATGACTGACTTAAGCTTTTAAATATGTATTGAATACCCTATTCCTCATTATCTGTGGAATGCAAGTTCTGCTGTCCTTTATTAGATTTAAGATTTTATCCAATTGAAAGGACTAAATTATTTGATAAAAGAAGCAGAGCATGCCTCAGGCTTTGCAATAAAATTACTTAGCTAAAGGTTTCTACATAGCTTGATTTATTGTATTGTAAAATAGTCTGTAAACTTATAAAATTTTGTTTATTTACACATTTTTTTTACCTCCCCAATTATCTGTATACCTGGTAGGTTAACTTAAAGAGATATTGGCTGACATATAATTAATATTTTCCACCTTGGGAAAATTATTTAAGACAAATAAAAGTGTTTTAGTCACTCTTTAGTCACCCTTTCTGCTTCTGGTACCATGCATATAAAATACAATCTTCTACATTCACCATGCCCAGGTTAATTAAAAAAATAGTTTATCTAGTTCAGTGACCTTCCAAATAACATTCTGTTTAAGACAAATGACCCCCCAAACACTGTTTATCTTCACAATATATAGACGTGTACTATGATGGACTGTATTCTTTAGAATGATCATGAGCACGAGATTTAAAGTTAAAGCAGGCTGGGAGGTACCAAGAAAAAGAAGACAGAGAATCTCCAGATCCTTTTCTTGCCTTTCAAAGCCAACTGAAAACAGCTTTATGTCACTATGAACTACAAGTGGAAATTTACTTTTGCTTGCAGAGACATTTTTTTTTCTTGATTCTTTCCTGTATCATCAGTTTTGCTAACAAATGTAATTTTATATACCAATAGAGTCAGCTACATCTGTGAACTGATTTTGGAGAAGGCCTTTGATTTTCCCTGCATCATGGAGGAAACATTCTTGTAAAGAACAACTGCATGTTTGAATAATTGATAATATACAAGGAGAGATTGTCTAGGAGAAAGCTAAAAGAAAAGAGCAAAGAAGTGGGGTAAAAACCCTTTCCTGCCTCAGCTGTAAGGCATCTCATGGTAAGAATCAAGTGGCTGGTGTTCCCTTGGTGGCTACAGCTAAAGACATGGGAACACCCATGCTGCACTGATGCAGTGGGGAAGAGCTCACCATGGCAAAATCCAGTTTTATGAGGCCTGAGTGTGTAACACCTCCCCTAATGCCTCTCACATTCAGGCTTCCATGGGAAGCAAACCTCCAGACTGGAGGAGACCTACAACAGGTCCCCCAGCTGGGCAGTGAGTGACCAGGGCTGCAGGATACTAAGCTGGCTGCAATACTACTAACACACTGTCATAAAAAGCACAACAGAGACAGTACTATCATTTAAAATGGTCAAAATTACTTCCCTTATTTTCCTTACTTTTAATGGAGCAATTTTAAATTTTGTGGAAATCTAAAAATTTTGGATATTAATTATTGGTCAGTATTAAAAAAGGTTATTTTATTCTGAAAAAATCTCAGCATAAAATTCAAAATAATCACTGAAAACTGGCCATTTTTCTTCCTCCAGCTAAAAGTCGGTCACTGGAGGGAATAGGCATAAGGAAAATACTTATAAGGGATATCCATGAGAGATGACTGAAGAGAAGTAGGATGGCCTATATGCTGGCAAATAGAGAATGGAGAATAAGAGACAACAAAAGAAGAAAATCAAAACAAGCTGAAGAGAAACAATAGAGTGCCAGAAACCTTTGGAGTATTGCAACGACCTGCTCTGCCAAGACACCTACAACTTTAGGCTTCTGAAATCCAAAGAAAATAACTACTCTGTCTGCTGTTAATGGAAGGCATCAACCACAGTTTAGAGAGGTGAATCTGCCAGACCCTGTGAAGAAATTGTTATTTTACCAGTACTGAAAATTTCTACATTTGTCAAATATCACCAATGGAGCTACTGCTCTCCATCTAATCTTTCACTTCCAGCTAAGCCACCGACACAGTAGCAACAGCAGCTCCATTATGTACAGAAACCCATCCCTGAGTGAAAGAGGCTGCCATGAACTTGTGTTTTGGTGTTGTAATCCCAACAGATATGGAGTCATTTCTTTTAAGGTTGCATCCCTGATCTTCAGGGACGTCAATGGTTTAAGCCATTAGTGTCTTAAGCCAAACTGCATCACTGATTGCATATCAACACACAGTGCAGAAAAAAATACATCTATCCTCTTGAACCAAACAGCTGGCAAACACATGGAAAAGTAACAAAGAGATGAAGAAAAAAGCTGTCATAAATAGATTCAGACCAGGTAGGAATTTCAGAATAACAGATATAATTGGGAATGTAGTCATCTTCCACCTGTAATAAACTTTCTGCACACTTAGGCAAAAGTTTCCTGTTATAAACATGTCAAAGTGGAGAGACTGAAAAAAAGGAAAAATTAAAAAAAAAAATACCAGGCAAAACCCCAGCCAGTACAGAAATGAAAGAATGTCTCCACTGCAACAGATCTTTAACTGATTTAGATCATTCTGGATCTAGAAATATCTTGTGAAATTTTGCTGTGTTATACCAGTCAAAGATTAAGATTTTGAAGTACATCAGTGAAAACAAAGACATTTTTATATACAATGTAGACAGGTACTATATAAAAAAGGGATTTCTGAGATACACAGATGTACAGAGATTATAAAAATGTACTAGAAAGGTATTTGATTTTTAGTCAGATTCCTCAGTCACATCATTAACCAAAAAAGACAAAAATTAAAGAAAATAATATGGAGAACTTTACATTGCCTTCAGATGTTTTCCTTTTTAAAGAAATTTTTCTGTTACTTATTCTGTTCAGTTTGGTTCAGTGAATGGGTTGATTTAATTGTACAGCCAGCTAAAAGAAAGAACTTATTTCTCCATTTGAGAGTGTTGCTTGCTCTTATTTTTATTCTTCCGTGATTTGCCTGTTGCTTTCACTTCAGTATTTGATCTTACGGCATGAAAGCAGCATTATCAGGGTAGATAGCAATATTCTGGCTCTCCCAGGTGCTTTATGGTCTCATTACAATAATCCCATGATGCAACTTGATTAAATTATTGCTCCCCTTTGAGCTTTCAACTTCTTTTGTTTCTCTTTACATATCTGAGCTATGGGAGAGCAATGAGTGATTTCTGAAATGCCCCATTCTTTCACGGACACCATTCTGCTGCTGGTATTTTAACTGAACAATTAATCTCCTGATAGTTACATTTCCTTTTTTACAAATGAGAAGGTGAAAAGGTGGCTATAAATTTTCCTGCCAACTGAAACTCCCCAGAAAGGGAAAAGGAGCTGTGCAGACTACACATTCAGTTGTATACAACTTTTCCACACATTTAACTGACTCTTCTGTAGCCAAAGCAAAAGCTTCTATACCTAAGTGAGGCAGAGAGCAAGAGCCAACATGAAGTCCACTAGGGAACTCCTTGTTCAACTACCTTAAAATACTCTTAGATACCATGGTAATGAGAGCCTAAAATAGCACTAAGCTAGATATCTACATTGTAACGACTACCTATTATGCTACTAGTTTTCTAAAGGTCTGTGGGAGGTGGTCCTGGTGATAAATTATAGTGTGTAGCTAGAGGATACAAAAATGACTTAATTATAATCTTCTATTTTTAGTATTACATTAATCTAAATAATAATAAATGATAACTTAATTTATGTACTGGATGCGATCCCTGCAAATAACATGTTCAGAAGAAGACTCTCATATCTTTTTTTCCTATGACTGGTCCAAGCTCTTTTCAGTATTGCAGCAGACACTTTGTGGCTGTTTTTCACTGAAGAGTAGCCCTCAGAGTGTTATTGTTCATAAGAACATGACAGTACTTTATTTCCTTTGACATCCTTTCCGTTGCACTTACAACAGGGATATTTTTGCCTTGTCACTGTTTGGATGGAAGTGACAGAGAGACATGTGTCTTTGAGCTCTCTTCCTCTTTTAATTCTTACCGGAGCTTGGACGTTAAGCAAAAACAGTTTCTTCAAGCACCAGTAACAGCTACATCAGAGCGTCTCATTCCACTAAAACCTGAAGAAAGATCTAAAGTGTGATTACTAACGAGATGCTGATGGAGTATCTTTCTATGATAAATCTTCCATGAAGGACAACTGTATCCCTTTAGGTTTTCTCCTTACTTTAACACATGCAGTGGTCACAGTTTAACAAGGAAAATGCTTATTGACATCTCACACTTTGGTCCTCATCCTTTTCACACCCACTTGAAAGCCGTATTTTTTTTTCCCCAGGAAGAACTAGTTCAGGAGATACAGGGCCAAAGTCACTCGATAGGGAATATCTACTGAGTATTTGCATTAACAAACAAGTACTCATTTGAAAATTAGCTTATCTTTGCCTTTTCAAAATAAACAAATAAACAAAAATAAAAAAGAAACCTGCTATGAAACCCTTTTAATGTGCGCCTTCTCTGTCTATACTGCATAATTACTAACATTTCATTTAGCAGGTCACATTCATCAGTCTGTTTAAAGCAACTGCCAACTGTGTCATGTAAAGCTGTGGGCAGCTGGCGCTGATGCCTGCACTCCAACCGGCAACCCAGGCAGCTCCTACTGGCTCCCTGTGCAAAACAGCTCTGCTCCGGGCTCAGCCTTGTGCTACACCCTGCTCCTCCTCCCAGCACCAGTCCCTTCTGCCTCTTCTACTTTCTCAGGGCTACTGTGGATCCAGAGATCCCTTTTCATTTTCTGTTACAAATGAATGAGACTTTGCAGGCAATTGGGAGAGTGTTCATAGATGGACTAAAAGGGGGCTCCTGAATAAACAAAAACTTCACTTGGAAACAGTCAGGTGTTATCTAAACAGAAAATATGCACTGAATTCATTAAGTGGATGTGGATCTGCAAGGCTCTGAGTTCATTAACTGGATGTGAATCTGTTAGGCAGCTCCAACTGGGATTTTGACTGAGGTGGTTTTGGTCATATTCCGCATTTAAGACAGGAGAAAATATATAAGTTTAAAGCCCTACTGTCAGGGAATCTTGATTAGAGGCTGATTGCTCAGCCAAGGCAATGATTGCACTAGAAACTTTTGGCTGAAAAGTGAAAAAGAAGCAATCAGAACACCAGAACAAATGTGGGTAATAGATAGTTACATCTTGTGGGTTTTTTTTAGCCAAGGTGTTGAGATGCACCTACAGCATTTATATTTTTACATGTATTTATGCTTTTCTGCATAAATTTCTTTCTCTCTACAGAAATGAGTAAACCTGAAAAGGTAGTAACATTTGTTACTAAGGCAGACTTTGAACCCTTCATTCTTGCTGAAAATCCTCCTTGTTCTCCTAATGTTTCCTTTGACTTCACCAGAAGTGAGTGACTTCACCTCTTCATAGAGTGAAATACATGAATGAAGACACTTAGAAGAGCACCTAACTCCTCACATGCACCCGACTTTCAATGATGTTGAAGAGAGCTTTTCCTCAGTAATGCTCAGAAGAGCTTTCAGGCTTTGTCTCAATATTTTTGCTTTCCAGTTTGCTTCAAAAGTGATTTCTTCCTTTAATGCTGGTTCTCAGCAAGGGGGAGACCATAGCGGAAGACTGTGTCTGCTGCAACAAGGGCAGAGAAACCAAGGGATCTTTTTTGAAGTTTAGCAGATTTGATTGCTCTCCTGAGTAATCGTAACAAAGACTCGTAATTGACTGTGGCTTCATGACAGGATTTTCTGTGATTTTTACTATACTGAGGCCACTGTTGTAATCTGAATGATCAGATCTGACTCACGGTTTACCAATAAACACTTTTCATCATTGTTGTTTTGTACCACAGAAGAATGTGACCCTCTGACATTTGAAAATGCTAAAACAACAGTGGCTGTTTTCTGAAAATCCTTTGAGATAAACATTACCTTTGTGTTAATTGGATAGTTTTGCTGGTCATTGAGTTTATCTCCAGATATTCTCTCTTACTGAGCAACATATGTGTGTAGCCTCACCTGCAGAAGAATAAATTGCAAATCCAATTGCAAGAGGAATAATTGCATGCAGTCAAATTATGCTCTTACACTACTACAGCTCTGAGAGGACAAGAGTATGGGTCGCAGGATGCTCTTCGCGTACGTTAGAGCATAGCATATTTGAAACGGGAGAAATGCTTTCAAACAGTACTTTGTACGTTACTGCATTTTCAAATGTGACATTTAAGTAAGAGTTTTAATTAAATAATTGATTTAATTTGATTTAAAGTACCAGGCAAAATTATATACATTGTATTATATATTGTATACATCTATATTACTCTATAAAATATATACTAAATATATATAAGGTATATTTAATAAATAAATATATGTATACATTAATATTTTTAAATCCTTATAGTTGGCTTATACTTAACAAAACAAGCTGATAAACCATCACTGCTCCAAACAGCCTCCTTGTGACACCAAGTCTGACTCCTGACAGCCTCCCAGCTGCTGCCAAATTTCCTTCTCTTATTGGTTCCCAAACATCCAGCCATTTTGTTTACAAATCAGCTTTGTCTGTTAGTCAGTTTAATGTGCTTCAAAAGTCCTGTAGCACAACTGGATAATTGCTTACCAATTAGCAAATAATGATTATGATTTTTCCTTCCATAAATCCCTGCAGCCACGGTCAGGTTTAATTTTTATTTAGGGGCATTGATAGGTATGATTTAAACACAGTCTGCATTTTTAGAGAGGGAATCTGTTTTTTGCGACCTTCAATGTCAAAGTCCACCCAAGCGCAATTCTCTACAGGGAGTGTGTCTTTGTAATGTGAACTGCAACGCGGCCTCAACGTCGGTGACACAAATGCATAGCAATAGCACAAGCCATGAATATATTGTGACTCCCCAGCTCCTGACAGGTACTGATGCCTGTTGCCATGGCACTGGCTCAGATTCCTGCCAGTCCTGAGCTGCAGACTGTAGCTCTCCCTGCATCAGCTGTCGCTGTGTTGCAGAACATCTTCCTTTGACATCAGACTACTCAGCTTTTTAACTAACACTCTCCATGTCTGGCAAAACAGGTGCAGACAGAATGCATGTATTTCCCCAAAATATTTGTGCATCTGATCTGTAGTTTTAGTCTGCGTGTAAATGTGGAGTGAGAGAGAGATCCACTGCTGTAGAAATTATTTCTGCGAATAAGGCTGAATGACATTTATTCCTGAAACACCAGGAAGTCCTCACTGCTTCTTGTCCCACTCAATGGCAAGGGGGGTGAGGGCAGCAAAATAGAGCAGAATACATCATCATTCGCTAAATGCAGAGTCAGGGAGCTAAGGAACTAGATATTATCCAGTAAGCAGAAGACATTATGCGGAGTTCAATGCCTGTTATCTATGAGTTTCAGGATGTTCCGCAGGTATGAAATTTTTGAGGTAATACAAATCACAGAATCTTTTTTGATGCAGCTAATGTGCTTATTCTGCAGTGCTGGGGATCTCTTTGAGCCTGAAGAAAGAAGACATTGACTTCTTGTGAGCCTTTGTCTCTGCTCATGTGGAAAGCACAGAACACTTGGAAGGTCTCAGAGGCATCTAGAGGACAGGCAGAGGACAGCAGTTCTTGGAAACATTCAATAGCAGTCTCTGGAAGGGTGCAGGGGTTCTCAGTTAAGGCCAAACAGTCTTGTAGTTCCACTTGCCCATCATCTGAGAGCTGAGCCAACCACAAGCTGAGGATGGAAAGGTTATAATTTAGCAAGATGGCTGGGTTTCATACCTGAATAATCCATCATGACGATACACCAGAAGTAAAAGGTGTTTCTTGTAACAACTGCAATCAAGATGGGCAAAATGCTAAGGCTACTCTATTGTTCTCCCAAATGCATGCCGTGTTAAACGAAGCTAAAATGAGGAGCCATAAACTGTGTTCTGATTTCATGTTATCCACAAGTTGACTATGAACAGCCAAGCTTGGCCCTGCTCCTTTTCCTCTAGGAGTGGCTGTGATGATGCTCCTTTTATAGTCTCAATGCTCCAGCAACAGGGAGAGAAAGTGCTAGAAGCAGATCTCGCTTCTCTCTTTCCCCTTGCCCTGCTACCATTCATGGGGCTCCTCTGAGCACTGGTGTAGTGCTGCAATAGGTGGCCCCTCAATGGAAGGGATCGAGGAGGAGAAAATGGTCCTCATCTTGTGCTGAAGCTTGAAGTCCCAGAGGAGCAGATCGCAGCTGCTCAAACAAGGTCACACTGGCTAAGGAGAAGGGTCTAATGAGAATAGAGAGAATTCATCTCCTGCTACCTACAGAATATTTATACATATATATGCATACATTTAAATACATATCTTCCAAGAAAATCATGTGGCAATTTAACTGTCTTTTGGCAATTTAACTCTGTGTTACAAGCTGGGGTAGGGGGAAGAGACCAAAGGAGATGTATATAATGCTCATGTTCTGGAAAGTCTGAGCTCTGGCCAGTGCCAGAAGCGAGGGGAAGAATGGCTTTTGTAGCATCTCTTAAAGCCTTTCATAAACATTCATCTTTCTTACACAGCCTTGCTTTTCCATTGTATTTGACTATTCTTTCCTATGTTTTCCCAGTTGTGCAGTATGTTGTAGGTCACCTCTTTGCCTGCCTGCATGCTGCTGCAATAAGTTTCCTACCATTTTTTTAGGGTTCTGAAGAGTACCACAAGTACCAGCAGTACACAGAGAGATGTGAATTACAGTTATTACTTTACAAAGTGTAAACTGAGGCAGAGAAACTTTAGACAGGACAATTTTGCAGGAAAGAAGCCAGGCCTCTGGAATCCCGCTTTCCTGCTTTAACCCCTAGACCACAACCAGGAACAACATAATGTATTCTGGAACCGAACAATGAATTTTGCTGGCAAGTTCTGTAAATCTCATGCTTTCTGTATTCACTAAAGCCTAAGCTAATGGCTTCCTTGAGCTTTGTGTGCACACTCCTCAGGGGTGTGTGCACAAGCCAAAAAGGAGGGAAAGGAGCTGGCTGTAAATACTTGGCTCCAGTATGTGCATTACATCTGTCACAAAGGAAACAGTGAAAAAGGTTTGAAAAATGCAAGCCAGTGCAATTAATGCTGGCCAGAGGTAAAGTAACATTTTCAAAATCTCCTTTTAGTGGTGCTTCTGCAAGAGATCTTTATGTGCATACAGAATGTAAACCTACAGTTACTAGCAGGACGAAAAAATAAATAATAATAAAGGAAATGTTAGCCAAATATGCAATTCAGCCCCTATATAACTCAGCTGGAGTTACCCAAGATGAATATGACTCCAGAAATCAGCAGTGGCCCCACTGAAAAATTGCACAAATCTATAGTTACAAAAGTATTTTTCATAATAACGGTTTCATTATGTTCCCAAATAGAATGACCACATGCTGCAGAATAAATACTGGGATGGAAGCGAGGGCAGGAACCAACCATCTAAAGGGAAAGGAAAAAATATAAGGCCATAGGAGACACTATTAGAATCTTACATATTGCATATAATTCAGACTTACTGACTTTCAGAAAAGCTATCTGATGAAGACTCAGAGGTTAGAATTTAAGGGAGCTTTGCATTGGCTGACTCCAATTCCTTGCCTGCCATAAAGGAGCAAAAAAAGCAGACAGTGCAGTCCTCAAAAGAATTCACATCACTTTTTATGACTAATCCCTTACTTGCTAGCTTTGATCTCATCTGGGAACCAGCCACCTGACTTGAGAGACATGGAGACTAAAAACATTAAAATCACCTGCCATATTTTAAACAGCTGTGTTTGGAGAACCTGTAGTCCAGGCCACCTCTGTGCTGTATGCATTATCATTGACCTCAGGTATGAACTCGAAAGAAAATTTTACTGGCTCCACAGTTGTGTTTCATTTTTAAGAGCAGCAGCTGGATGTAGCTACACTCCTTTATGGGATATTTAGCTGCTGATCTGCATGGGCAACTCATTACTGGAGCCTAACTGATGTGCGTTCTGCTCCCAGCAAAGACTTCAACAGATTTGATTGGCTGGAGCTATGGGACTGTGATAACCCTAAAGCATGAGATTTTCAGGCTAGCAAATCTCAAATGGTTGGGCTTTTAACAGTAGCAAGGACTTTTGTGAAACCTTTAAGGAAGTAGGGACAACTTCATGAGGTGTCAGAACAAGAGCTGGCTCTCATTCGCAGGAGATGTTTTATCTTAAGGGCTCTGTAAAGTAAAAGCTAGAGAAATAAAAGAGGGTTATGCTTCAGCAGGGCACTTAAGCAGTATTCTCCTGTCTGTAAAGAAGCAAGACTGGTTCATGGTCTCACTTGGAGGACACTGAAAA
>VYZW01016725.1:2230-13660 GCA_013401315.1 Balaeniceps rex | reverse complement strand
TCATGGTTAATAT
The DNA here is from genome assembly GCA_013401315.1 of Balaeniceps rex. Lineage (NCBI taxonomy): Eukaryota > Metazoa > Chordata > Aves > Pelecaniformes > Balaenicipitidae > Balaeniceps > Balaeniceps rex. The sequence goes on along the minus strand of VYZW01016725.1, from coordinate 13,647 downwards.
ACTAGTAAAAAAGGAATAATAGAACAACTTATGAGTCAAGAAGCAGTTAAAAATGGGTCAATTTTCATTTTTGCTATTTATGAAAAGAAAATTAAAATTAGCTTTTTCAAAACCACTTCTAGGAAGTGGCTGCATACCTGTACCAGTTGACTGAAGCAGAGAGTTTATCACTAAATTCACCAATGAAAATAATTAATGTTCCCACAATAACTCTGAACGTGCAGTGCAGAAGTTTTAATATCCCACACCATAGGAATGGAGTTACTTTAAAACCTTACAACTTTATCTATAGTCTAAAAAATATTCATGATTTTCCTGAAAGCTACAGCTGGTTTCTCTCTTTTAGTAAGTCCCTCTTTCTTACAGTTTAGGAGAGCTGGCTGAAAAGGTGATCAGAACAAACTGAACAAATGTTGGAACCAGAATTGGAGACAGAGAAATGCCCTCTCCTGAAAAGTAATGTTTGAAAGACAACCATCCTCACAACACCAGGGAGCGCTAAGGAGTATTTCACCAGGATGGAGAGAGCAACACCTGTTGGCTACTTCATGTAAAGAATTTCATGCATGTAATTTAAAGTAGGGCTGTGAAATACATGTATAAGGACAGCATATTCGCATTGCAATGAGAGTATGTATAAAAGCCCAAGTCCATTATTTTGACATCAATTCTGAATCAGAGTGAAAACAGAAGCATTATTCAAGAAATATGAAGTTTGAAACTGCTCTCTTCAGAGTCACCCTCCTGTATGTACTTCAGCATTTCATTTCATAAACTACTGCAAGACTGCTCCAAGGCAGCTCAGCCACAAGAAAAGAGCCCAACACAGCACAGGAGGATGGTCTGGGCTGGCACAAAGAAAGTGTGGGAACTCCAGCTCATCATTACAGCTCATCCTGGTGAGATGGGGAAACAAAAAATAAATAAATAAGAGAATCAAACAAATAAACTAATAAAGAACAAATAAATCAAATGAGATATCTTCTTCTTACAAACAGGGGAAAAAATTAATTTTGACTCAAGTTTAACTTCTCTATTTTAACATTTTGGTATTGACTCCTCATATTCATCCTCTTACAATTAAGAAGAAATTTTTGCTGAATTTAAAAAAGGATGCAAAACAACTTCTGCAGTACTATGGTTTGTTTGCATTTTTTCAGCTAGTACCATTCATAATAGTGGATCTAAGAGGAAAGAAGCAGCAGCTGTATGCTGCCACTGAAGGTGAGGAATACCATGATACAGCAGTAGCACGCAGATAGCAGAAGAGAGAGGAAGCCAGATATCATTTCTTATCTGCAAAAGTCAGCCCGGAGCTGGATCTCCTGGAGAGCATTTAAAAAGCACTTTTTTTTTTTTCTTTTTCCAAAAAGGCAATACGATTTGAAAAGAGAAAAAGCACCGGAACAGCAACACAGAAAATACTAGTTAAATTTGGTTATTCTAGTTTGGAACTGATAGCCTGGAAAGAGTTTGTTTCAAATTGTTGTATGCCATCTGTAAAATGATTACATATGCATAAAACAACCTTGGGGAAAAAGGAAAAAGGGAAAAGAATTGACCAGTGGAATCCCTTGTGAAAGTATGTTTAAAAATACCGAGGTTTAACACAAACCAAAAAAAAGCCAGGAAATTCTAACTTAAACCTAACAACTCCATCCTGAACCCATGCTGCTGAGAAAAATAAAAGGAACAATGCTGAGATTTCAGAACAGATCTGCAACTTTAACTGAGCTTCCTGGTTCCTCTCCCTTTGTTAAACACTTCTAATGTTAACATTTAAATAAATAGTTAACTGCATTCATCACTGCTCTTAATAAATAATAAGTTTTGCAGCTTTACTATAGGGTAGGTTCATTTGCTGCAGCCAAAGCACTGGGTTTAAGCACTTTTCATGATGTTTCTTGTGTAAACAAACATCAGTGAAGCTTTCTGAAAGTTCAGTTTTATGGCAGCTTCTGAATATGGTGCCATACCTAAGTAAATGAGGTTTTTTTCAATTTCTTTCCTTGGGATGACGCAGTATTTTTCATTTTGTAAAAATTCATAAAATTATTGAGTAGTAATTTATTTGTATGCCAAAATTATTATCTCCAATCATTTTTTCTACTGCTACAGGGATATATTTTTATTATTTACTGCCATTAGAAATTATTAGTATGTTGGCATTTTCTTTTCAGTTGTTAGTGATTTACTGTTTAATCTTGGATATGCTACAGGCAAAAATGTGCTTCTGCAATGTGCTTATCTGCAATATTTACATTATATTTATGATAATGGTATTTATTTTGCACAATATTTGTTTTCCTTTCTAATTTCACTCACATTCAGCACTTGGAGAAAAGAAAGCTTAAAGCTTGCTCAATCAGATGAAACGTGTATTTTAAAATTGTCCAATAAAAGTGAGACCATTCATGCTGATATTCTGACTTAACAACAACGCTCATCCAGTCAGAAGATAGACGTAAAACCATGCTATTTTTCTGCCAGTCAACAAAAACCAATATTATTATGCAATATGAGTTTCCAAATTCAGACAGCACACAGCAGCTTGGATTTTATTTTATCAACTAAATACATTTACATACATCTACAAAAGTTCACATCATTTCCATTGGTATACTGAAAGCAGAAAAAGACAAAACAATATTCATCTGAATTATCTGCTGAGTTTTCCCCTCAATGCCCATCAATGACTGAGCCCTTCCCACAAGACATAGACTGTTTCAATAGCTCTCTTCCCAAAGCACATGTCCATATAAGCTAATTTTTAATCACTCTCTGATCAACATTTAGGAGCCTGAATATTCATTTGCTTCACTCACTGATTTTTTTAAAAACTTGTTTTTCTTCTAATTTGACCACATGTTTGCTATTATGCTGAGTTCAGTGTAGGTCTCAATGAAAACATTTCTACTGTTGGCTGACCAAATGGACACTGATTGTATAACAGCTGCAGTTTGATAGGTGCAGAAGATGAGCCTGTGGAAAATGTGGCAATGTGTTTTGCAGACTTAAAAAAAGAAAAACCAATGCTTTGTTCAAAAGCAGGTACTCAGTCAGGATTATGATTATGGTTATTTGTGTTTTATTCTGATAGGCAATGTATGAATATTAAGCATAAGAGAGTCCCTTTACTGAAATCAAAGTAGGCAAGATACCCCAGTATAGAGCAGAATGCAGCATCAGGGGCACACATCATTTCAGTTCCATGCTTTTGGAAGGACTGAGTAGTTAAGACTTAAGCTAAGTAGGAACATAGAACAGAGCATAGAAAACAAAGCAGAGAAGGTACAAATCAAAGATGACAAGGGCATATGTGAAAAGACTGTCAGAGGATGGGAGGAAGCAGGAGAAATTTGGAGCTAACAGTCTATTTGCTTAGTGAGACAATCTAGTCAAAACCATGAAAGATTCAGCCAAAGTCATCATAATTTTTGTTTGTTTTATTAGGTTTTCTTTGTCAGTAAGTATGAGCAAATGCTGCTAAACTGCTATACTGAAGAACAAAAATATTTTCGGATACAGAAGCCTCACATATATCTGTTATATCTTCAAGTGTGGGATAAATATGATCCAAGGGTGGGACAAAGTTCCGCAAAGAGAGAGAAGAGAGAAATTATACATTCCAGAAGTCTTTTAAAATATCGTAGTGGCATCTAGTGAGCAAAGCATCAGTTTCTATTGCGAAGAAATTCAAATGTGGTATTGAACACTGAATTAGCTAGAAAAACAACTCAGAGGAGTTAAAAACACCTCCAGTAATTAAAGGATGAATCACAGTTCTGACCAGAAACTACATCACATGAAAGATTAATGTGTAGGTTTCACCATAATAAAGAATGTAAGAAATGGAAACATTCCTGCGCCACATTACTCCTGCTCTGCCAACAAATTAAAAAAAAAAGAATAAACCAAACTCCATCTCCTCCACATTCCCAGCGGCTTGTTTTAGTAACTTTTCTCTGCCTACATAGAGGAAGAGGACTATATTTTCACAGATGGAAATAAATGACTCTCCTCTGCCAGGATTTGGCAACTGCTGCCCCATATTGGAAGATCTGGGAACTCTAACTGCAGCAAATTGTGCAAAATGTATGTTACATACAGCATAGTTTGTCTTGTAAAGTAGCAAGATATTCAAGTAAAGGGAACTTATTCACGTAACAGCTCAGAGAAAATTCTACAACAGCTGCAAGGACTGATTCAGACCTCTTTCTCAAAATGCTGAAATATCAGTACAGACATTTGCACGATCTTATAGCTGAACATGAAACAATGTAGTGAATATGCAGTCTTCCTGAGAATTTTTATTCACCCCTGGACATTTGGAGTCCTGAAGCTGCAGACCCACTCTTCTGTGTGAATATATAGAATTATTCCATGATTATGTACTACAGCACACCGATTGAAAATGTGCTTTTCAGTCCCACCATTATGCACATGGGGGGATAAAAAAAACCCATGGCAAAACAGGCAGAACAGGTGCGGTAAGAGAGTCTTGCTGTAAAAAAAGTACGAAATTGCTGGTGGGGCTTAGGGCTTGCTTGAGGTCCAGATTACAATTATATTCCTTTCTGCCATAAATTGGAAGGATATCTTGAAAATAAAGGAATACAGTTATGCTGTAGCAAAACTGTAAAAGAATGTGTGTCTTCTGTCAGTGGTTCTCCAGATATTTAACAATTTATCAGCTGCCTTTTACACACAGGAATGAAAGATGTACATCAGCTATTTCCTCAGGCTCATAACACAGAGTTTTGGCAAAGCTGGAAGCAATTCCCATTTCTGATTTCTCCCTTTGTACATAAGCATGACAGTGGTTGACCTGGCAGCTCATCCAAACAAACCCTATTGAGTCTTGATATTGATTATTTTTCGAGCTTTTAGTTTTATGTTTTTCTTGCATCTACTGGGTTCCGGTCCTCCTTTCTTCTTGGAGTGGAAGAAAAGAAAGCAAGCAACTAATTAATACAGGAAAAAAAGCAAGGAAACTCCAAACATATTGAGTTACCTTTCTGGTTTACATCACCCAATGTGATATCATTTTGCTGAAGCCCTGTATGTGAAGGACCCACTTTCTTTCCAGCCCTGGGGCAATGACTGAAATATAATGTACTCCTGTGAGCAGAGTGCACCTTTGGAAGTTTTGGAATGTCTATTCTGGAACTTCTCATTTCAGTCTATTTTGAATAGATTTCAAACTATAGATAATGAGATCAGCTGTAGTAACAGAAGCTCTAACATTCTCCAGGTGGAACATGGGACTGTAAACCTGGAAAATTGCAGACTTGCTTAACATCTAAATACTAAGGATGAAGTCTGTGCCTTATTGAGATCATTAGGAATTTTTGTTACCACAAAAGATATTCTGAAGAGCTTAATGTCAGTGTAATGCAATGACAAAAAATTACTTTCTTTGGATGTGTAAAACTGAGAATATTAGGCAATGAGAAGGGAGTAATCCAGCTGCTGTTATGCACAGCACTCATAAGGCAAGTACTTGACCGTACTTGTGTCTGCGCTTTGGGGAGGATATCAAATCCTGGAGTTCAAAGGAGGGTCACAGAAATGATACAGGGCCTGGAAAACAAGTCTTCTCAATCAAGGCTTAAGGAGAGCTGCTGCTCAGACATAAGCTCGAGCGCAGACTACAGGCACACACAGGGAGAAATTCTGCAAAATAACAAGAAGCTTTTCAGGTTTTCAGCCTTTTTGATAAGGACTTTACAAGACTTGTTTTCTGAACACTAACTTAGTAAAATCCAAGCCTTAAACATGACAATAGCTTATCAGTGAAGATGATTAAATATGGGGGAAATCGGGGACTGTGGCATCGAGTTTCTAAGGTGAAACTAGCTCTCTAATGAAAGTTTTGCTCTCATTGAGCTTTAAGGAAAATTTCTTTGGCCTCTTCTTCCACAGGTAAGTATGTTGCTATGGATGAAGAGGTAGTGAGAAGAAACTGGGCCAAACAGAAGTGCAGTCCTTTCCGATGTCTGAACTGATGGACCTCTATCTCCTACATCCCCTCACCTCAGGTACAACCGTAGGTATTGCACCTCCATGTTATGTGACACATTTCATGCTTTGAGGTTTCAGTCCCTCACATAAAAGTCAGGTGGAATTATTTCCTTTCTGCTTTATGTAGCATAATTTCTTTATTTATTTTTTCTTTTTTTTTTTCCTTTTTTTTTCTTTTTTTTTCTTTTTTTTTTCCAATTGTCACCTTTCTCTTACACATCAGAGACAGACCACAGCTAGGGACTGAGTGCTAAGACAACAGAGAAATAAACCCATCTTTCTGACCCCTGGCTGGTTCATCTCGCTTACGCCCTCATTCTGATCACAGACATGGGTGTCAGGACATGCCGGGGGCCGGGGTCTCCCCCAGGGGCTCCCCAGGGACAGGCAGGGCTGGGCTTAGCAGCCAGGGCCTATCCCACTGCCACCACTGCTGGGAGCAGGGCAGTCAGGGGGCAGCAGGGGCAGCCCCAGACCCAGGCATTGGGCACCTCCCTGGGGAATGGGCCAGGCCGGGACATGGGCCCCTGGGTGGGCCCGGCTCGGCGGGGCCCATGGCTGGGCAGGGCTGTGGGGAGCTGGAGACTGGCCCTGCTGCAGCATCACTGGGGTAGGGACAGATGGCCCCAGGGTGCTGACATGGGGTCCTGGGCAGTGTGGGGGAGCCCCAGGGGAGGCTGGTCAGGGGCAGCCAGGCCTGGCAGTGCCCGCAGGGCCCCGACATTGGGTCCAGCAGTAGTTTCCTGCGGCACTCTGACAGGTACCTTTACGTGGCATGTGGCTGGCCTGCTAGGATCATTTCAGCATTTTTAATCCAATCAATTCTGTATCATTTCACAGCATTTGCTATTTGTGCAGCTCCTCTTTCACACAGCTTTGCTGCTGAGAATCAAAACATTTTGTGCAACTGCTCTAAGGGGGTGGGTGAGATCTATGGCAGTCAGCACTAGCAGTGCAAGGCCAAAGGATGCATTGCCCCAATATACTCCCCGTCCCTTCTCACACACCTCTTGCGTCCCACACAATACCAGATACATTTTGAGTAATGACATCATTGAGTTAAACGCTGAAATTTTCTCTCTGGATTAGTCAGAACGTGTCCACATAAATGAGTGAAGTGCAACGGGGTTTGTAGCGACTCCCTCGTGGATGCTTTTAGCATGAGCTGAATCCAAGGTGATTCTGCCATTTTACAAAAGAGAGTGTCCATACATAGCTGTTGCAGAGTAGCAGTGATTAGTGACTGACTTGCTTGATTAGAGAAGTCATCAGGCAAACTTTGCAATGCAACTCTGTTCAGACAAAGTAAAGAAAATAAGAAATTTAGTGGGAGGATTGAAAACATAGGCATCCCTGCCAGATGTTTATGAGAGCCAAGAAAAGAAACAGGATACTAAGCCCCTCCTGTACTAGCCAAAAGAACAGATTCTGGCTGCGAAAAGCAGTTGCTTTCTTTCCTCCATGGGTTGGGTGATGCAACATCCTTGCTCTAACACACACTCTGCCAGAGTCTCTGTACAATTAACCAAAAAGCTTCTGAGCACACATCTCATCTCTCAGTCAGGTTGCGGACCCCACTTTGCTTCCTATCAGCCAGAGAAACTGGACATGGCAAAAATTAACTGAGTCAGCCAGTCTGTGTCTGTGAATAGGAGCAATAATTCAACAGTTATTGAAAGGAAGTTGAAACAGTAGGGTCCAAACTATTTGATTGTGAAACCAGTGATGGCCTGTCAGTTCTTAGGCCAACTCTGTCCTAGTTTACAATGCCCAGGCAGGTCCAAAGCATGCATGCCGATTGCAGTCCCCAGTGGGACCATTTAGCTGTTTAAACTAAAAATAAATGAAAATAAAAATAAAAGAAAAAGCCACCACTTTGTGAAATCTCAGCTTTAGCTTTGGCCTCGGGGAGCTGAAGCTGCCAAGGGAAGTCCTGTCCAGGCCCCATCCACTGAGGCCAATTTCCAAACCCCTTTAGACAGCTGCAGTTTTCCAGGACCTGTTTTGATTCTTCAGAGAGTACCCGAAATCTCAGTAGTATCCCTCTCTTTCCAGCCCAAGGATACAGACCAATGAGCCTGATAGCACTCTGAGAGAACAACAGGCGGCAAAAAATGCTTGTGCTTCCCTAGCTATCTTTGTTCCAGAGACTTGTTAAAAAGAAAACATACATGCGAAAGTAACAACTAACTAATAAAATAAACCAGTTTTAAGTCCTTTTCTGTCCATTGAAACATTTTTCCAGGCTACTGTTAGGCATCATACAGGTTTGTAATCTCTTTGCAGAATCAAATACTGTATCACATGAAGTGAATTACTTGGCAAAATGTGACAGATTTCACAGTGGAAATACTGAAGTTATTTTAATTTGTTTTTTTATCATCTAATTTCCTTTGTTTCTTTAATAAAAAAGAATTCTAAAAAGCCAAAGGAAAAAAATTTCATAATTGAAGTGTGAGAAGGACTCATAATTTATAACTTTTTGACTGCAATCACAGGGATTCACAGGAAGAGAGAAGATTGGAAGCGCTGATACCTAGAAAGATGCATATAAATAACAGCACATGCCAAGAGGTATCTCCTTAGGCTCCTACTCATCTTTCAACCTCTTTTATTAATTATTGCATGATATTCTCACTCCTCGGAACACCTCCCTCCCTCTTACTAGTATCAGCAGCGTAGACCTCTCAGAAAATGTCAACTGGAAGCCAGGAAGGAGGTCACAAGACAGGCCAAGTCTAAGTTCCCCACTCTGTTCAAAGCACAGGATAACACTTTCATTAATAAATGTCTTAACTACTGGATAGTTTAATGATCCCACTTTCATCTCGGTCTTTCAAATTTTTCCTCCCTCTTTCCTTCTCTCCCCTCTATACCCCTTTTTTTAAAAGCACAGAGAAAATTTTAAAGAATACCATCCAAACCAAAATTGTTGCTTTACAAAACCAAATTTGAACCAAAAGGCAGGGTTTGAAAGGAAAAAAGACAAACCCCAATATTCCATAGAATTTACGTTATTAAAACAGTACCAAAGTTCTCTCTTTTTCTTTCATTTAGTAGAAAAATCTTGATTTTTTTCCTCCACACTCAAGTTTTCAGCATTGTGCTAGTTCATAAGTAAAATAATGGGGGGAAAATGAACATGAGCAGAAAATGTCAAATGATTTTGTGTCTTAGTTCAAACATGGAGAGGAAATATCACAGTGACCGATAAGTTCAGTGACCTAAGACGTTATTTATCACACTTACGTATATTGCAGGGTTTTTTTTTTATCTTTAAGAACCAATGCTCCTTTAAGAAATAAGGGAGTATTTTGATCCTGAGGACAGAATCACAAAGAAGCCTCCCAGCGCAGTGTGATTAATTAGCCTTTTTCAAAAAGCAGTGGGTAGAATCAAGATTAGACTCCAGGACCAAACATGAAACAATAGCTTGCTTTATTCCCAGCAGTTTTAATGCATGGAGATGACAGTGTCCTCACAAATGTCTCACTTAGATGGTGCTTCCAAGCCCCAGGTCAGAATTAGAAAAAAAGAAAGAATGCATAAATCAATGGCACTAATATTCATGCCCTTTGATTTCATGGCAGTTACCCACAGATTTGCAAATTCTAGGATTGTATAATCTTTTCCATGGATTGTCTCTGTGGTTTCCAGTGACAACTACAGTCACAGGAATTTCAAATAATGCTCATTCTGGAGACCTGTGGTGGACAGAATCCACTGACTACTATGAAGTCACTGTCTAGTTTTAGTTTCTGAAGCACGTACTTTGCTTTTCAGCAGATTGCAGGGTAGACTGGTATCAATGAAGGTGACAATTTAGTTCACTGATCAGAAATAATTGAAGGATATGGAATTCTATGGGTGAAAAACAAGACAGGAACCCAAAAGAGTGATTTAGGAAGAACATATAAAAGGGCATTTCAACAGACACTTAACCCTAGGGAGGAGAAGTTACTACAGCACTGTGCTGCGATCCAGGGAATCTCCAATTTAATTCTAGCCACTTATCTGCCAAACAACTTGGTTTGATTGCATGAGCTTCTTGATCTGCAAAATAGGTCTCAGGATAGGATATTTCTGTAAAGTGTTTTGAGATTTTTAAGTCAATATTCTACATAAAGGTGACATTTCTGTTATAGACAAAGCCATTAGAGGTGAAATTTAGTCTATGCATAAATCAATCACAGTTTGACAGTCTTCCAGGTTTTGCATTTGAAATTTACTGTGTATGGAACAATGGTGTATTTGCAAGCTGGCTGAACAAGAGTTCTTTTTCTGGTGTGTAATTCCTATTGTTCACTTCTATTTATTGTAAAGGAAATAGATCGTATTGTACCAGGCCCAAAGGTGGTATTAGCTAGTAGGCGCCTTTGCTATTGAAGTAATAAATTATCAATTTTTTATATCAGCTTTACTAAAGAGGCAGCTCTGTTCATATGCTGAACAAATGGAGCATTGTTTCGGAGAAGAGATTCCGATTCAGAAGGGATTCCAGATTTCATTGGACTGAACTGATAAAAGAAACACTTTCCCCCCTTTACTACACAATAATATACAATTACACAGAGGAAAAGCACACAGAGCTAGACATTCCCACTAGAGTATTTACCTGAAACAGACAGGAAATGGCTGGAACATCTACATTTATACTGTCACCATCCCTTTACATTTCATCTTAAAATAAATGCTCCTATAAGTATTGTATTTAGACCCCTTAGCAAGGCGATGGACGCAAAACAGATACGCTAAATTAAATCTGCTACAGCTTACACACTGACTATGCTTCTTTTTTTCTCTCACTCTTTGGCCTATGTCATTTTATTTCCACGCAAAGAATTTGGCCCTTTGGTACATTACAGAGAATCCAAAGGACTAACCTTTTAGTGTTGGGAAACAGCTAATGTTCCTGCCAGTGAGCTAAAGCTGGAGTATCCCTTTGTCATGGCCAAATTTATGACATGGATCAAAAACTATAAAAAGCTGTGTTGCATCCTGCCATTAAGGAGAATTAATATTTTCAGTGGTATGTTAACCAAAGTTTTTCCAGTGTCTCTTGTTAAAAGCAGATTGTTGACTTTTCATCCTGGTGTGCCAGACATTTTCACTGAAACCCTAACAAGACTTTCATCTTACAACCATTATTTCTTAATGGACTTGGATAGGGGCAGTGTACGGGAATGGATTTCCTTTTCAGCTCAGCGCAATGGCCCATCATTAGTGTGCTGGGTCTTGGAGAACCATTACACATGCAAACATTTAAAGTATTTCCAGGGTAACTACTTTTCTTTCCTGAAATGCAATTCATGTTTTATCTATTATATTTAAGCAACACTTGGTCACATTTCACCTTTCAAGTATCTCTACTATGATCACTTCTCATTCTGCTG
>VYZW01016724.1:15415-25647 GCA_013401315.1 Balaeniceps rex | reverse complement strand
TTACTGAGGACGACAGTTTTGCAGTAGCACTCCCAGCAGGTGATGCTCAGCTGACCACGTGCAATTCCACCAGCATGAAATCATGCCAGCTCACAATCTGGCCCAGGGACTCCAAAGAAAAATGCAGTTGTCACCTCAAGCTGATGTTCACCTAAATAATAGCGCTCAGCAGCAAGAAATCAGCACAGCACAGATATTTATCACACCAGGACTCTGTGATCTGTCTCACCCCCACCTCTTTCCTTGGTAATTCTGGAAAAGAGCTTACCCTTCCCTTGGACTCCCCTTGATACCAAAGGCCATCCAGTTAGCTCTTCCCAGTGGAAGGAAATTCTCATGGACCTAAGGTTTCCCGTAACAGCAAAGGCTCACCTATTCTCTCTGGTTGTCTGGAGAAGAGCACATTCGTCAACCAAGATGAAGATTGTAACGGATGCAAGGACTCCCTGAAGACTTTCCCCTCACAGCCAATTCTCTCCCTTGCTGTTTTACAAATGTTGAAATATTTCTGTGGAAATGTACCAATATCAAACTTCCATTAAAGATTTTTTTAACTCTAGGAATGCAACTCTGGAGGCAAACTAAAGAAATAGACTTAATCTGCTCTATTAGTACCAGCACTTCTGTAAAACAAATACAGCAGTGATTAAGGATCTCGCAGGACCCAACAGCTTTGAAACTCAATCTCATACCATATAAATACAGTCCAATGACTCATCCATCCTCTTTTCTACACCTCCTCTAACCGACTACATTTGAACCATGCATATTAGGAAAAATATCAAGACAGTACCATTAGCTGCACTACAAGTTGCAGAAGCACAAACTGGCACGAAATGCCTAAGCCTTTTTAATAATGATGCTGTTCTCTGCTGCAGATCACCTGGCATGCACAGCTCAGCTCTCTGAAAAAATAATGCAGTCACTCCCTGATTAAATTACTCCTGGAGTGGAAAAGACATTGAGCAGCCTGCCCGTTTCGATTGGCTGTGTAGTGACTGAGCTCAATGAATATGGAAATAATTGGAAATCCTAGACCAATATAGAGGAGGAGGAATATGTGACCCACATAAAGGGCATGCTGGAGTTGCCTGTAAGTAAAATCACAGTGTTATATCAAACAAGTGAAAAATCCTTGGTATCAGGGATAGGGGTTAAAAAACAAATAAAGATGACTTCGGTAAAATGCCAGAGGGTTCCAACAGAGATGCAAAGCCTTTTCAAAAGCTCTTTACAGGCTGTCATCCTAGGAAAGAGGTGAAACTGAGAATTTGTTAAATCCTAACTGAAATGTAGACCTTTGTGTTTCCTTTGCTGTTGAGGTTTAATAGGTTTACAAGATTACTAAGCAGTTGCCAGCCAAGTTTCTTTGACTTGGACTCTGAAGCTATTACCTTTTTAGTAGTTCATAGCCAAAAAGATTCTAATCAGAATACAAGAAATGGACAACTACCTTAGAAAAAACAAAAAGCTTTACCACCAGATGAGTCTGTTTTCACCAACTCAAGCAAATGAACTGCAAAGAAGGTAAGAAAATTACAGCCCTGCACTAACTGGAAAAAAATCTGTAACATACCTCCCTTGCATATCTTTAAAAAGCCTACATTTCCCTTGAACATGGCTCACTTGCCCACCTGTGCTAACCAAGAATAACTAGCACCCCAGTGTAAGAGGTGCTTCTGGTGAAACAGAAGTTGTCTGCTTCCCACATACTCCCTGCAGCTGGAGTACAAGGCACGTTCAGGCATCCCATATAGCTCTGGCCCTCCTTGCATGTATACCACTCCCTGCTATTGCTGGCAAACAAGGGAAGTTACAGCAACCTTCTTCAGCTTCTTCTGCCTGGCTGTCACAGCAAAAGGCAGATCCAGAATCAAGGGAGAAAAAGGAAGTTTAAACCACATTTGGACAAATGCACACACAGTTCTAAACTCTTTCTGGCCACATCTAAAAATTAGGGCTACTGATTCAACACAACACTTTTAAGATGTTCTGAGATGTGCTCTCAAAACACACTTCTCCATGTACTTTACATTTGCAATAGTTTCTTAGTGTAGTTAGTTCCCAAGGATTTTAGAGTGAAGCTTTATTTTCCCTTCTCTAATGCTAAGAAATTTTCCTTTCATTCCTTTAACATTACATAAGTGCTTTTCATTTCCTGAACAATTCTCAGAGAAAGCTAGGATATTTGTGGAATATCTTATTAATTAATTCATAAATATATATACTTGGTTCAATTAAGCATGAGAAAATTTCACCGACTTTTATCTCATAGTATCACCTTATACTATCCTGCAAATTGGAAGGTAATTGACATGTTCTTTAGGCTGTTTTCTATCCCTGTGGCTCAAACAAATCTCTACATCAGTTTCTACGCTAGTAACCACCACTTTCATAGTAAGTGCATCAATCTAAAATATTTCTGTTTCAATTTGACTCAATATTCTGATGTGTTATATATTCCCCTAAGATTTTTTTTTTTACTTAATAGCAGTCTGATGAGAAAAAAACAGTGCAGGTAACCTGATTCACAATACCCACTACTGTATATTCTGCTAATAGCTTTTTACAAGCTTTCTAAAAGTTGATTTAAAATCTCTTCCCTGAAATCAAGAGGCTTCACCTTCTCACAAATAAAATAATAAAAAGTTTCCTGTAAAAAGGGTGTTTCAAAACTGTTACCTCTACTTTCAGACTATTCTAACTGAAGAAAAATGGTTTTCTTAAATACTGGCTCTGCATTAAAAGTGCATATAGGAAAGGTTTGATGTGCCAGAGCAAAGCTCCTCCTTTCCAAATCAATACAACTCTTAAAGTTTCCCACTGTGAAGGATGTCAGTACCTATGTGATCATCCTAAATGTTAATGAAAACATCAGTTGTAGGATACATGAAGGCAAAGAACCCAAATATAGACATACACTGGACTGGACGAGTTGAAATCTAACAGCCCTATCAGGGGTTGGGTGACTGGTTACAAAAGGTAAAAAATAAAAATGCACACAATGCATCCTTCATAACTGAAACGCCCTTTGTTCCAACACTGAGTGATTACCATTGATCCCTGGCACATGCAACTCTACCTAATTCCATTACGATCACCATGGCCAGCACTTTTACAGCTATCTTCTCTGAAGTAAATTCATAGGGAAAAATGCTGAAAAAAACCTCTTAAATTATATAAGGACTAAAATCCCATTTTTAAGACTGAAATGTTCTGCCTTGTAAGCCCTCCCAGATGTAGTTGAAGTACCACCTTGGTAGCAGAAATGACAGTACGGGTGACATAACGTCTCCTTACCTTTCACCATTCACATCCCAGTGAAACACAAACCAGTGACCACTAATGCTGGTCTGAGTAACACGTGGAAGTCACTGAAGCCATCTGCTTTAGTGCAAGTGCCTGGGAGCCCTTTGGATATTCAATCACTCCTGTGGTTTGAATATTTTACCCTGTAATTCTTTATCAACCCAACTTCCAAAAGCAATAATCACTTAGTAAACCATGTCCAAACCAGGTGGAGTTACAGATGGCTCAGCTGTTTTGAAAATTAGGTGATTCTAATTTCTAAATATGGCTATACAATAGAATATAATCTAGTAGGCAGAGCTCTGAGCTGAAATGCTTAAGTCTTAAGGACTTAAGACTTAAGTCCTGCTTCTGGTTCTGCCACTGGCCCACTGGAAAGACTCTGGGCGAGTCTTTTTACCATACACAAAACAGGAACAATAAGAGAATTCCCTCAAAATCTGAGCAACATTACAAACAGATGATTAATAGCGATATCTGGCTGCAGGCTTTTGGCTTTGAAAATGTTGATACAGTTTCTCATCCTGAAGAGGAAGAGAGGATTATTCAATTTAAGTACTGTCAACTATTTATAGCCTTAGCTATAAAAAAAAAGTTTTGCAGCAATAGTAAGCCAGAAACCTACTGCTGTCTCAACCCCCTCCAGTAGAAAGAATTCCTAGGGGTATCTGCACAGTGTTTCAAGGTTGCTGGAGCGCATATTGTTCCGTGTCTTCTTGCCAGTAAACTGCATGATGATTTTCAGTCACACAAGGGAGAGAAAAAAAGAACAAAGTATTTTTTCCTCAGGATTTCACTTCAGTAGAGTTTCTATCACTGTTCTGTTATTCATTTCTTTCTGAATAAGAGGATGATGCCCATGTCCAAGTGACTGGTTTATGTTTCTCTGTTATCAAGGCAATCCAACATGAAGACAATGGCTATTCATGTAAATGGAGGGGTAGCTCACTTCAACACAGGCACAGACTTGGAAATGAAAGCTATCACCTCTTCTATTTGCTATTGAAGATGAGAACTTCCTGCAAAGTTTTTTCCTATTGTTTCCCCCCCCATCATCTTTGCTAGATTTTGCTCAATCTAGCTCACAGACATCACTAGCAAAAATGAACTTACTTGGATGCTTGAGTTACTTCATGCAATCCAGTTGTCCCTACTACACTCATACCACCTCTGCAAGTCCCTTCTCTTGAGCTGGGAGCACGCCACCCATTAAACTGGCAGAATGGCTATATGGCTTCAATGGGACAGCAGAACTGCAACTTCGTCGAGTTTAGGGCAGACTGAAGATCTCAATAATGTTTAATGCTAGTGTACTCTTAAGAGCACTCCCATTGGCTTTAATGGTACTTGGCATGGAACAGAGTTAGCATATTACAATTTAGCCTAAAAACAATAAACCAGTTGATGATGAACCAGAAAACATAAGCCAGAACTGTAACTATTCTAAAATTGAGGAGCTAAGCTTGTGCCTTTAAAAAAAAAAAAGCTCTTGCTTTCAGTATAAGGAAAAGTACTAATTTTGCAGAACTGAATATTACATTTCTTCTATAGGTTCTAGTAAAGGCAAGAAGCTATGTGGTCTGGGTTGCCTTTGACAGTCTACAGAGGAGATGTAAATAATCCACAATCCTCTCTGTCAGCCCATGTAGTTAAATGTAGTTAGAAGTGGTTGCACTGCTGACCCTTCAAAGCATGGACTCAAAATTAGTACTTCTGAGGAAAAAAATCAAAAGAAACCTGCAAAGTCTCTACAGCCTCATCATTGATTTCTCCAATGCCTTCCAGTCACTAGAAACTTAACAATAGGCATCCATACAAAGAACATCACAATCAAGAATTCCAAACACAGTGCCTGGAAGACCAGGCTGCCATGTCTGTGTTTCCTAATGAAGGTGTGAAACAAGAACACAGGCTTTCTGTACCCCTGAGTAGTTACTACCTGTAGCTGTAGCCTAAATCATAGAATGCTTTGGGTTGGAAGGGACCCTTAGGGGTCATCTGGTCCAACCCCCCTGCAGTAAGCAGGGACATCTTCAACTAGATCAGGTTGCTCAGAGCCCCATCCAACCTGACCTTGAATGTTTCCAGGGATGGGGCCTCCACCACCTCTCTGGACAACCTGTTCCAGTGCTTCACCACCCTCAGTGTAAAAAATTTCTTCCTTGTATCTAGCCTAAATCTCCCCTCCTTTAGTTTAAAACCATTACCCCTTGTCCTATCACAACAGGCCTTGCTAAAAAGACTGTCCCCACCTTTTCTATAGGCCCCCTTTAAGTACTGAAAGGCCGCAATAAGGTCTCCCCACAGCCTTCTCTTCTCCAGGCTGAACAACCCCAATTCTTTCAGCCTGTCCTTGTAGGAGAGGTGCTCCAGCCCTCGGATCATTTTTGTGGCCCTCTTCTGGACCCGTTCCAACAGGTCCATGTCCTTCTTGTGCTGAGGGCTCCAGAGCTGGACGCAGTACTGCAGGTGAGGTCTCACCAGCGCCGAGTAGAGGGGCAGAATCACCTCCCTCGACCTGCTGGCCACGCTTCTTTTGATGCAGCTCAGGATACAGTTGGCCTTCTGGGCTGCAAGCGCACACTGCTGGCTCATGTCCAGCTTTTCTTCCACCAGTACCACCAAGTCCTTCTCTGCAGGGCTGCTCTCAATCCCCTCATCTCCCAGCCTGTATTGGTATCGGGGGTTGCCCCGACCCAGGTGCAGGAGCTTGCACTTGGCCTTGTTGAACCTCATAAGGTTCGCACAGGTCCACCTCTCCAGCCTGTGCAGGTCCCTTTGGATGACATCCCGTCCCTCATGAGTAGTTAATGAACTGAAACAAGTGAAAACCTGCTATTAAGGCCCTAACTTTTGATGTTTTGCTGCAGCTGAGGTAGAACACAAGGAATAAAGTTCTTTCAGCTTGATCAACAGGCTCATGGCATTTCCCGAAGCAGATGCTGACAACTGCCATTGAGCTGGTCAAGCTCCCTGGAAGCTGTGGGAGACATTGTGTGCTATTTTTATCCAAGTCTTTATTCTCGAGCCTAAATGCAATCAAGTTGCAATGAAAGGGTCCCACTGAATTGTATGAATAAGCAAAAAAACCACTGAGGTTCACTCAAGCCCTCCAGCAACATGGCGTTCTGCCAAAGGCCTCTCTTCAGACCAAGACATGACTTCAGACATGACTCCCTATTAGTAATATTATAACAGTGCTGAGAGGCCCTCACAGACACTGCAGTCGCACACTCAGTCCAAAATGCACGACAAGATAATCTGGGTGAAATATTTGCACCCTGAGGAGTTACAAGAAAAGCAATTTGCCAAGTGCGCTACAGATCCATTTCTCTCTAGCCCTTGGTCCTTAAACTCTTCAGTTTATGCTCCCCAAGTCTTCTATCCTGTCACCTACTTCAGTGGGCCCATCCTTAAACAGTAACACACAGCTCTGTGCTATCTTCCGACAACCCACCTTCTGACTCAGTGTCAGGAAAAAGCCAGTCCGAGCTCTGCACAACATTGAATATGTTAATATATTCATTGGTAGAGAATACAGCTCACCATGAAGACATTTTTTCTGAAAATTAAGTCCCAAAGGGAGGTGAAGAGGTTTACTCCCTTTTTGACTAACCAGTCAAGTATAAGAAGGTAATGTGTACACTAATAAAGATATCTTTCAGTCTCTTAATAATGAAATAATTGAGAACAATGATGACACCTTGTCTGGCTAGACACAAACAAAATGGGTTTGGGGATGAAAGACTAACACTGTTCTGTCCGAAAAATTTTGTAGAAAAGACTG
The DNA here is from genome assembly GCA_013401315.1 of Balaeniceps rex. Classification (NCBI taxonomy): domain Eukaryota; kingdom Metazoa; phylum Chordata; class Aves; order Pelecaniformes; family Balaenicipitidae; genus Balaeniceps; species Balaeniceps rex. Next base: position 18,551 of record VYZW01016724.1, on the reverse strand, counting down.
AGTAAGAAATCACAGGTTCCTCAAGAATCAGAAAATAGCCTGAGGTATGCTCCCAAAGACATGGTGTGATAGAGCTTTCTCTCATCAGAGGGGTAACTAACTGATGGAGGCTCATGAACAGGCCTTTTCCAATAGATGTGACCTGAAGGGTAAGCTATGTGCAAACAAGAAAATCTTGTCAGAATAGGATCAAATCAGTAGGATGGGGTAAAAATCTTTCTAGTATAAGCTAGGTATAAATAGATTACGCATTTTTGCCTGTATCTTGCGTGTTTCTAAGTGTGTTGGCTATTTTAACTGTTACAAATAAAAGTTCTTACTGCATTTCCTCTTAGCCTGGCTTGACTTATGCGTGATTTAGACTAACTAGACAACAGCTAGCCTTTCCTTACTAAGTGCATGGCAATCCATAGACCAGGTCACTAGGCTAATAAAACAAATACAGAGTTAACCTGACACTGTTCAGCGCCTGCAAAGAGAAATACAGCAAGCCATAAGCTCCACTGCATTGGCTAGGTAGAAAGCTAGCACCACAAACATCAGCAGAAATAAATACCTTCCAGTAACAGTTGGTAAGCAAGAAGGCTGGAATCTAGTAAGACATTGCAGCATATGCTTCAGCTCCAAAGATCCCAGAGAACACACCAAGGCACCCACATCATTTATCCTCCTTCCCCATTCATGCTTTCTGGCAAAGTAACATCAGTAGAAATGTCAACACATCATGGTGTGATACTCATGAGATTCCCTGTGAGTAGCAGGACTGACTACCTCACAAACTAGGAGGGAAGGAATGCAGCCCAACACACCCTCTGCCAGTGATGGTGGATCAGAGATGGTATCTGATTTGTTGAGAAAAGGGTTCAGAAAACACATTATATAAAGACCATGTTAGTTTATTATACTGCTTAATTTTAAGACTTTTAAAGGCACATTCAACTTGAGATAACTTCAATAGTAAGCTTTTTCTTTTTTTGACAGTAGAAAACAGGTTGCAGACATAAGTTGTGTATTTGCACTGTGACAGGATATGGATTTATAACTCCCAAAAATAGATGACAGAAAATGCTAAGAAGATTTAGTGTGATGTTGATTAAAGAAAGTTAAGCCTCAATGGGTTTTAAAATCACCTTTGAATTAATTTATTAATTTCAGTATTATAAATGCTTATAGTAGAAAATATTGTTGCTCTCTAAGATTAAAAACAGTTCACCGTAGCTTTGTAACTCTACCCTGTATCGTTCCCAACCCCATCCCAAGTGAAAAGCCTCTCGACAAACCATTAAAAGACAGATCTCTTGAATGGAGCCATCACTATTTGGAATTCAAACAGCAAACTGTTTCAGAGATGTGAGGAGCCAAACAATATAGATTTAGAACATTTTTCTAAATTAAAAATGTTTCTGGACCTGCAGTACAGCATGTCTGCCTTAAAACATGCTTCCCCTTGTAAGAGATGTCACAAAGATTCAGATGGATTGATTTAAATAACAATAAAATTATAGAAAGCATGTGTCAAAATCTTGAATTATAAAAACTGTAACCTTGCTACAGAAAAGGGTAAAAGAAAAATTAATCTCCCTTGAATGGCAAGTTCTTAATTTGCTCGAAAAGAAACATAAATAAGAAGTAGTATTTTCTAATTCCCCAGGCACTAATCATAACTCACCAACAGTGGTATCCCATACAAATTCCATTTTTAATGCAGTTGCATATGGCCAATGTTGCAGTGACACCTTTCAGCTCTACTGATCCTCATAAATAATAAATCAATCTTTCAAAGCTATATACTTCCCGTAACAGGCAACATTAAGTGGAGAAGGAAATAAACAGTCTGATATGAATAACTATTTTTCTGTTTTATTTTGGAGTGCTGTTAAAAAAAGAATACCCCAAAAATCCGCCATATATGTTTGAAAACAATTCTACTCAAGTTAAACATTACCATAAAAGTCGTCATCATCTTACAAGGAAAGTGATTCACAGTGGAAACAATTTGTAACTCAGTTTTACAAAGTTTGCATAAGAATTGCCTACCCAGGGCAAGAAATCCACTCACTCACACACTTAATGTAGTAATAATAGAGGAGAAAACCTAAGCAATTACAAAAATGATGTCTCATTGATCTAGGGTGCACAAGCTAATAGAAACATGCAGATATATAGTAGATATTGTTGGAATAAAAATACAGGATTTTAAGTGTCACATAGACAAGGAACAGCTCTGTGACAAATATATTCACATTTTATCAACAAGAAAAACAAATAGCAACAGGACAATCTTAGTAATTATAAATGAAAGAAATACTGCATCTACTTCATATTCTAATTTCAGAGATACGGAAAGAAGATTGCCTTACCTCAAATACAGCTTGAAGAGAGACATTAACAACATGTCTACACCCTTTCTTAGTTCCCTTGATAGCAATCTAAGAAGAAATAAAAAATAGCAAATAACTATCTTCCCTGCAGACAGAATGTGCCCGGGAGTAACATGCTTTACTGGAAAGTGTGCTGAAAAGAACTGAAACAAAAATATTATAACTCAAAAAGACAATCTTTGCAAAATAAAAAGGCAAAAACTTTATACTTGAAATTCACAGTAAGGTTTATTGCATTCTGAGGGAGTAGAGACATTCAGGAATTAAATAATATAGACATAACTGTGACGTCACCTCAATTCTCAATAAAATATTAATTCAGTACAGTTGTCTACAAAAGAAAGATGGTAAATTCATCTGCGCAGAACTCAGTCACTGAAGACCTGAAAAGATTCCTATTCCAGTAGTAGGCACACACGGGCTCACATGATACAACCTTGTTAACTTGCTTTTTCCTCTCAAACTACAGTGCTTGCTAAAGCTACACTCAAATGTTAAATGCTTTGGTCAAGAGTTCATCCACTGACCTGCAATGAAAGCCTTGTGTTCAGCTCCAACATTTTCTAACAGCAAACAAGAAAAAAAATGGTTTCAGGGAATGAACTGTTAAAAAAGAAAATCCTCACATAAGCTTTCCCTGAGGGGGAAGAAATATCCACAGGCTTTAAATTGGCCAGGCGGATTTAAGAGGAAGCAAAAAAAAAAAAAAAAAGAAGTTATTTCTTTTGGGTCAAAGAGCCCACTGTGAAATCGAT
>VYZW01016724.1:1055-15087 GCA_013401315.1 Balaeniceps rex | reverse complement strand
GGATTAAAAAGAAAACAAAAAAAAAAAAAAAGGCAGCTCTTTCTGTTGCGTCAAAGAGCCCACTGTGCAATAGGAACAGTGAACAGAGTTGTTAAACTGGCAAGCTTTTGCTGAAGACAGCTTTTCAATATGCTCTCAGCATCGTCTCCCAGGGCTGGCTGGAGACAGTCCCACTCCTCTTATATGAGCTATGCTCCTTCAAGAGGCAATCACTCTTAAGGACAGTTTCTATAAACATGCTGTTCAACTGTTTTTGCTGCACATGATGAGGGTAATTACGCACATATATATACATGCATTCACGTATCAGAACTGCATGCTCTTGGGGAAAATGCAGGGATATTCAAACTAGTGATCATTACCTCGGCTTAAGAGCAGGATGCTATTGATGACTGCCTGCCTGCTAAAACTCTGTTCTCTGTTTATACCATTCGGTATGCTGTTGAAAAGCAATTTTGAAAGGCACAGTACTTACAGAGGAAACCTCTACTGCAATTCCATCGGGACGTTGTAGTCCAAGCAGCGCTCACTGATTAAAGGAAATCAGTAGTCACATGCTGCTGACTAGCTTCGTGTTTAGTGCAGAGAACTTGGATAGCCACCAGAGACTGTAGCTACGAAGTATGAGTTAACTGTCCCTCCCGGGAATGACTGCTACGTGACTGAAGACATCTTCAGAGGCTGAAGCAGTGTGTTTACTGTGAACAGAGCAAGGAAACCGAGCAACCTGGTTAAATGTGAATAAAGCTGCATTCATCACCACATACAGAGAAATACTACACAGATCTCTGCAGCTGAGGAGACCATCCTGCATCCCTTTTATAAGCTGTGGAGACCTAAGCAAAGGCATTCAGAGCACACTTCAACCTACTCCAATCCGTATCTGGTCAGCTGAACTGCCTTCTGGGTTCACTGCCTACAAAGGGAACCTACGATGGCTTTCTCAAAAGAAGGTTGCAGACACCAACATTTTTTGAGATGAGTGCCACTCCAAGAGACAAGGCAACGCACACCTGTGAGATGTGCACAGAAAGAACCTGCAAGGAAGAAGAATGGGATTGGTAAGAGACAGGAATGAAAAAGGGGAAATATAAACTGTGGAATGCACTTTTCGACATGACTGCAGGATTAAAAGCGGGGAAAAACATATGCTGCTGGTTAATTTAGAATTATTTCTACATCTTTCAGAGTTGCCACAGGGACATTATGAGCCTGAATACATGTGAAGGCAGCAGGAGGAAAGGAAGTACGTCCAGGAGAAATTCTCCCTATCCATGTTCTTTTTCTACTGAGAAAAATTCTGCAGGGAAAAATTATTTCTTTAACTGCTTCTCTTCAAATCCTTCCAGATGAAAATCAATTTCTCTCCTAAATGGTGTTTTCATAAATGGCAGAATAAGTTTCTGGATAAAGTACACCAAATTTACAAGTGAAATAGGGCATTTTCTAAGCTTTTAGCCCTGTAAACTGAATGCAAGGTCCTATTTGTGCACCAAGCACTGTGCTGCTCTATTATGCTCTCACCACACCGGACAACTCACTGTGTTCAAAGCTCCAGCTGTAGTGTCACTGGAGTCCTATGAGCGTAGCTTTGGCTGTATGAGAGTACGGTGATTAATAATTCTGTCCCTGCTGTGTGGAAGATAATTGTGATCTGGTTCAATTTCCCAGACCCAAAAGCTAGGCAAGTATTTTACCAGATCTGCTGAAACATGTGTATTTGTACTGACATTGCCACCTATGAGGTCATTAACACAGACCACGCTATGGAGAGGGCTGTGTTGGATCCCACACATTCCATGCTGTTCCACTCTTGGATTGCCAATCTCCTTTTGTTTTTCCTTCTGGTCTGTCACCCAGATATCCAATCTACTGTCCTTCAACTCCAAATGACAAACAAGACACTTGGTCTCAGCCTCAAATTCTCAGTGACTGGCAACCCAGACAACTCATCTCAGCTGTAGAAATTGCTCTGCACAAAGCCCAAGGACACAGAATTGGTAAAAAATCCACAAAACAACAAAACCTTTCGCATGATCACTAGTTTTTGTGTAGACCACACCGTACTGCTAGCTCAACATAGACTCTCTTCTCCAAGGCCTCACTCATAAGATACCAAGGAGATCAATCTTTTTCAGATTTTTTCAGTATCTATGCAAACCTTTAGAAAAGAGAGTAGCTTGTTACCCATGCCAAACAGCAACTCTTGGTCCCCAGGCCTAAGGAATGGCTCGCGTCATGCAGCACAGCAGTTATCCTAACTTTTGCACCTCCACATCATAGACCGCTTTATCCCATGCCACAAACCCAACTGACCTGCCCCTAGCACTTGTTGTTAATACACCAGACTTGCGTAAGTGATGACAGCCTATGCGATCACGTCAGGAAAGCCAACACAGAATGGATGCTATCTGCTAGGATTATACCATTCCAGAAATTTAGAAGGTGGAGAATAACATTCAAAGCCCTCTGCCACTGTTCAGTACCAACCTAATGCCTGCCGAACACTCTCCGTATTGGCTAGAGTTACAGCTGCCCTAATGGACGCCCTCAGTTGTGGCGCAGAAACAATTTGTTGCGCTACAGCCAAGGTCTGCAATACTACCTTTGCACGCACCATGTATCTCTGTCCCTATGCTGCATCAACTATACTGCCTGAATCCACTGCATGCGTTAACTCTTACTTGGCAGCCTTCCTCAAGAAATGGGGCAATCTTCCCAGGGAAAAATCAACCTTCACAGCATCAGATGACTAAACTGCCTTGAGGTCAACGCTGCCTATTTCCTGCTACAGAAGGTTACAAAGCCTCTTCCTGATAAACAAGGCTCATGTAGGCATTTCAACTGGGTCCTGAATTCCTGCAGGAAGGAGGCTGTGTGCACTTCTAGTTGGCTGGCTAAAACGTTGAAACCTTCAGCATGCCCTGCACTGTGGAAATCAAAACAGCACAATCACAGTGCCAGAACTTGGGAAAGCCACTTTAGGTGGAGAGGAAGCTTCAGACCCTGATGTAACTAGCCCAACCCCACCACCACCACCTACAGGCTTGGTTCCTGGCATGGAAGATGAGTACGCAGTGCCATTGGCACATCAGTGGTTCGGGTTTAGTACAGTAACAGCTCTAAACAGAGCACATTGACCTGCTTGGCTAAAACCTATAGTTTACATTCCCAGCACCTTCAGATACTACTCCTGTCTCGCCTGATAGAGACTCAGTACCCATATTCTCAAAACCCATAGTGTTCCCCTTTCTCTCATCCACAAATAAAACATAAGTGGCGTTTCCTGCTCTCCGACTGACATCACTTGCCCCAATCCCCTGCAATTCTTCTGATCCTGCTACCCATCCTATATCTATGAGATTATCACAGAGCAAACAGTTTTACTTCCTAAATCCAGGGGTTGGGCACCCTTAATGTAAGTCCTCTGTTAGGTCTATCAGCAAACTCTTCCAAGCCTGAACACTCTTCAGGTGGCTCCTACTTTCATCTATGACCCCTTCAGACTTCTTGCCTGGTGTTAAGTTACACTGTTTGTATGATGAAAAACTTGGACTCTCATCTCCTCCTTCCCTGGAGGAGCTGAGTAGACTGGCAAACAGGTGTAGCTTTAAGAATAAATGCAGAGGCAAGGATTCGACAAATCTCTGCAAGAGGCAGCAAGATTATTCACAGCTTTAAATGAAATAAAAAACCCAAAGTGCCCAGCTAACACACAGTCAAAAAAAAAAAAAAAAAAAAAAAAAAAAGGTGTTCCTAACTCACTGGAGGTACTCCCCTTTGCCTAGTGGATTAAATACAGCTACATCTTGCTTTCAGGACACCTTGTGGAACTGGTTCAAAACCTGCCATCTCTTTGCCTAGCTGGTGTCTTAGGGGTGATTCTGCACCAGAAATTTTGCAGGGGACTCCTCACACATCCATTCCTCTTCAAAAGCAATTTCTAATAACCCACTGCCATCCATTTCACTCTTCTAGCATCCTGATCCTGGCCTCACAAGCAGCAATATGGGGAGTGACAACCAGCCCATCAGTCCTTGCTGGGCAGTTTCTGAAGAGACAGAATATACAACCTTGTTACCATATTCAGCCCCACAATGCAAAACTCTTAAACTTTTTTTTTTTTAAACTCAAATTTGGATGTATGCATCTGCACAAGTACACAGGGAAGAGCTCTGGACAGACCTACACACCAGCCAGTGATTAACATTGCTGCATTTGCAGGGCATTGCAGGGCTGTGAACCTACAGCAGGTTGTAGATTTGATAGCAGGGGCAGGAGAAGAAGAGGAGGTGTTTGTTTTACGAAGGACAGATGACTTTCTGCTGTGGCTTTGTAAACTCTGAATGGCAAATTAATCACATGCTTTGTGCTCCTTCAAATTGCAACTGACCAGTGTATGGTGAGAGCCCTGAGAAAGGGGGCAACGAACAGGATCCTGCTGCAGCCAGCATACGCTGCTGGCTATTGATAGATAGGGTCAGCTGCTTTCAGTGAGGCACTTGTGCAATAGTTGTTACTGCCATCATTTGTCATGGATCCCTAATTAGGATTTGTTAGTACAGCAACAGGAAATCAAAACAGGGCATGAAATAATGACAGTTCAAAGTTAGTCTGGACTCAGCCCCCTTCCTCCGAGGGCAGAGCCTTTGCAAACACACCTCTTGCTGAAGTCTGCTAATTTTCACACGGCACAGCCCAACACTGCAGCCACAGAGTGAAATCAAAATAAGATTCCCACCAAAAGACTGTGGAAAGTTCTTCGCATAACTGCTGGTGGTTCTGGAATAGGAGGAACTGTATGGAGAAGAGGAGCTGAGAAGCCAAGTTCCCAGCCCTTACAGGGACTCTATAGCTGAAAATCTGTGGCAGCCCAGCACCATGAGAACACATTTTCACCTGCACCAGAATAATGAGAGGCATCTGTGGGCCTTGTGCAATAACTGAGAAAGAACGAGGCAAAAATATACCACAGTGACCTCAGCAGGAAAACAGGGACCTTGCCAAACAGTTCTAACAGACTCTTAGAACTGACCTTAGAACAGACCTTAGAACTGTTTGCTGATCCGATTATTACACTAACTCCCTAGATGTGGAGATTTATGGTTTTGATTAGTGGGAGTTCCCAAGTGCAAAGTCTATAAGGTCTGTTGCTACATCAAGAAAAAAAACAGCCTACTTGAAAGGCACAAAGAAAGAAAGTGACAAAGAAAAAAAGTGAGAAATTTACATTTTAGGTAAGTAACAGAAAGGAAAGAGACAGGCTTGTAATCAAACATCTTAACACTTAAAACTAATGATAACAAGCAAATCTCAGTTCCAAGATGCTGAAGGTTAGGTGCCATTTCTGTGGTGAAAGATCCTGTTTTTCCTTGGCATCTGCTGTTGGTGACCTTGGTACTGGGCTGTAAGAACCTCTGAGAAGCATGAGCCCAGGCAGTAGTGCCTTGGACTTTTAAAGTGGACTTTGATTTGCAGCAACATCAATTTTAGGAAGGCACTGCTGCACTGCAACCAACATCAGTGATTTTTAACTCAGTTGCCTCTAAGCACCATTATACCCATGACACTGCCCTCGGGGCCAAAACACAGGTTTCTTGAGGGTAGCTTGGCAAGCCTCCTACCAGCTATCACACTAGCCGCCAAAGGCTGAAGAGCAGGCCCTTTTACCTTTGCTTCCAAAAATCCCTGTGGTCAGTCACAAGCTTTGGGAGCCCAAACTATTGCCTTGGGCTGCACGAAATCGCTGTAGTCCTCCCTGCCCACACAAGGCCTCCTAACCCGCAAACTTCCTGCTCCACAGGCCCTCCTCAGCCTACTGCCCCCTCAAAGCCCTTGCACCCCCTTGCCACTCCGGGGTCCTTGCCCCTCACTAGCTCCGGCCCAGCGGCCACCACAAAAGAGACACATCCCGGGACCGAGAGAGCGGCAGAAAGCAAGGAGACGGAGCAACTACGGCCCGGCGGAGCCGCCCCACCAGCGCCAAGGGGCGGGAGCTCTCCTGCCCGCTTCCAAAATGGCAGCAGGCGGGCGCCGCCAGGCCGGGGCGGAGCAGCGTCAGAGACCGCCCCGGGGCAGCGGGGCGCATGCGCGCCGCCCGGCGGCCGGTTCGCGCGCAAGATGTCGGCTCAGGGGGATTGCGAGTTCCTGGTGAAGCGGGCCCGCGAGCTGGTGCCGGGGGACCTGTGGGCGGCCAAGGCCTGGCTCATCACGGCGCGGAGCCTCTACCCCGCCGACTTCAACATACAGGTAAACGCCACCGCTGCCGCACCGGCGCAATATAAAGGCGCGGCGCGCCGCTCCCCCACACGGCCTTGCGGCGGGAGCTGCCTGACTGACTGGCGCTTTGGCCAATGGGGGCGGAGGGGCGGGTGGCCCTGTGCCGTTCTGACGGGGACCCGGCAGCACCTGCAGCGATGCCGTTTCGTCCGTTACTCGCCGTGGCGGCCGCGGCAGGTCCCTGCTGGGGGGCGGGCGGAGGTGGGCGGCCCCCCCCGGCGGGGGCCAGGCCCAGCACCCATAGCAGGGCGCAGACACACAGCGCCTTGACAGGCGTCTGGGCCTAGCACCTAGCTGGAGGCCGGGCCCAGCATCCCCGGAGGGCTCGGGCCCAGCACCCGTGATAGGGGTCGGACTCGGCACCCGTATTTTGTAGCCGAACACTCTGTTGCAGACTTTCTTCGTCGCGTTTCACTCCCCCCTGAACGCACAGGGCGGCTGTTGGGAAACGCAGAGCCCTGCGGGTGCCCAGCCTCTCGCGGTGGTGTCTAGGGTTAAAAACAACGTGGCGAGCTTGCAACTGCTCCTTGTGTTTCACTGCAATAAAATCCACTCCATAAATGCTTTGTGAAAGAGGTGAAAGTTGGTTTTTTAGTAACTGAGGGGAAAGTCCCTTTCTGCTTCTTGTATTTGCACATGATGAAACGTTTGGGTTTGCTGTTGCAAAAAAAAAAAAATTGCCATTTCTAATAGAGATTCAAAGTACCTCTCTTGCCTACGGCTTTTGTAATAGCTTGGGTTTTTGCCTTGCATTTGACTGGAAACAAACCCTGGTCAAAGAACTCTCTGAATTCTCACTAAGTTTTTTATTTGTGTAAAAATAAAGCCAGCATGTTAATATTAGAGTACTTGTATTATCATACAGAAACTTATGCCTAATTTAATCTGTGATTAGGTAGTCTAAACTCAGCTCCTAATTTCTACAGCAAATGTTGCAATCCTTTCATTTCTGTTATTCAGACTGCTGTGGCAAATTGGGGACAGTTTTTTAGAATGGAAGGACTAATCTGATTCATAAGTGTATTCAAGAAAGCTCATGTTCTGTTCTTCCATCTTGCAGTATGAGATGTACACTATTGAGAGGAATGCTGAAAGGACGGCGTCTGCAGGCAGGCTGCTCTATGACATGTAAGTAATCAGAGCTGGAACTCTACAATTATGCCAGGTGCTTGTTTCCATAAATGTCAGAGTTTCCAAAAATATGATGTGAGTGTTCTTGGAAATCCATGTGGATAAACTAAGCAGAAAAGGTCCTACTAATTAAAAATAAACAGTAAAAAGGAAGGTTTTATTTTCCATTTGCCCATGTACATTCTTTCATAGGAAGGTTTTGTCTTGGAAACAGATTTTGAGATCACTGTGCATTCCTTGCCTCAAACTTTATTACAGGTTTGTGAATTTTCCAGACCAACCTGCTGTATGGAGGGAGATTAGCGTTATTACATCAGCATTAAGGAATGACTCGCAGGACAAGCAGACACAATTTTTAAGAGGTAAGGATTCTATTCATTGAATAGGGAGAGTCCTGAAGGAATCTAAAGATAAGCCCTCTGGTTACATATCTAGTGTGGCAAGTAAATGTCAGTCCTTTTAACTTTGCTTGTGGGCTACAGATTTTTTTTCTCAGTTCAGCCTTAGAGACTTCATTCAGTGTGTTAGGCTTAGGAAACGGAAAGGGACATGAGAAGCTGGTTCCCATTGCTTTGTGTCTGATATGGGTAGACTAAGTCTGCCAGAACAACAAGCACTTAGAAAAGAGATCGCATAGGGAATAAGTGGAATGGGATTTATGAATCATCATCCCACCGATTGCAGAGAACAATGAATTATCATAAAACCAGGGTGAATTCGTACGTATGAAGTGAGGGTTATGAAAATGAATAGTGACCGGAAGGTATTCGCTCCTGGCAACCACAGGCAGTTTTGAAAGCAGGTTTTACACCTAACAAATTATAATCTGCTGTTTGAATATGTGTTTCAGAAGCTCTAAGGATAAGCAGTGTGTAACTCTGCATACAGACTATTCCAGTTCAGGAAACATTTGCTTTTTCATGGGGTGTGTTTATTTTTCAGAGAGAATACATAAAACTTACAGGGAGAATATGTTTGTTTCTTTTTAGTGTCTCATTGGAAGTTTAAATTGAAAAACTACCTTTTAATAATGACAGTATTAATTGTACAAGTGGAATGTAAGTAAAAAAAATAAATGAACATTCTTGGAAAGTATCTTAAAATGTCAAATATTTAAATATTAGAATTTTCAGTATTCCACTCAGTAGCAGTCTCACTTGTTAATTCAAGTTCTGTGCACCCAAATAAACACAGATAAATATTCATATGGTCTTCTCTGAAAGAAACGGCCATTTTTTTCCAGGCATAGATATTAAAAGCAGAAAAAAGTATAAGGAAGTATCTTTCACTCTGCATGGCAAGGTGATGTTGACTAGTATTTTACCCTTTGTCAGTCACCTTTACAATTCAGACATAGCAAGTTAAACATTTTAATTTTTTTTTTTTTAAGGATTATTTGAAACTCTTCCTGGTCGGGTCCAGTGTGAAATGTTACTGAAGGCCACAGAGCAGTGTTTTAACACATTAGAAAGGGCAGAAATGCTACTTCTGCTTCTGCGACGTTTCCCAGAGACTGTGGTGCAACACGGGGTAAGAGAAGAGAAGCTCATAGTAACTATTCAGGATATTGGCTTTCTGTTTCTTGAGATTTTGCTGAAATGTATTTTCTTTTGCCTAGTGAAAGGCTGCGTCTTTTTATTCATGTTTAATTGTGGCTAATAGTTCAGATTGCTGTATCTTGAGGTTACCACCAGGAAAGAATTGGGCAGAAAACAAATGGAAGCAAATGAAACAAATTTTTGTTTTGTAATGAAAAGAATATTCCATGCTTTTTGAAAAAGCAGAATAGCACAAAAAAGAGTGTAGAGGAGTATTATAATCTAAGAAAGAATATTGCTTCAGCTTTTTGTCAGTAAACTCTCATTGAGGGCAGAGTGCTTTGGGGTTATGACTAGACTCTAACAAGCAGCGTGTTTGCCTTGACTTATGAAACTACAGCTGGAGCTCTTTAAATGATGACCTACTTTATTTAAGGACAGTTTAAGGATAGCTAAAAAATAGTTTAAAGACTAATAAACCCTGTCAGTTCTGAGACTGACTAACACATTCTAGCTAGTACTAGCATCAGGCAGAGCGCACAGTCAGTTACTGCAGCTCAGGTGACAAGCTGCAACTTGAAGGCCTGGTACCTCCATCGCTTTCACCTGTCAGTCGGTGCATGTCTTTTCTGATACAGTCGCATGCACAATTTTTCTCTTAGTCTGGTTTTACTATCTTCTGGCATTGCCTTTCACCTGTTATTAAGTAGGGATAGTTTAACTGTATTTAGAGACTAGCACATGCAATTACCATACAGTGAATTGCTACTCATGCATCCACTGAATTATTGTTCAACTCCATTGAATCGCAGTTCAAAAAGTTTCTAAAACCACTGGTCCAGTGTTTGATTTTCACCTCTGCTTACACAGGTAGGCCTTGGAGAAACATTATTAGACGCTGAAAGTATTGAAGACCAAGAATCCCCAGTGAATTGTTTTAGAAAATTATTTGGTAAGAAAAAAATAATGTTCTTGTTTTATTATACAGCTTTTTAGTATGGCAAGATTCTGAGTTCAGTAAACTACTTTCAAGATATTAAGATTAGAAAATCACTTTAGTCAGAGGTGGCTCAGGCCACATTAGGCCAGGCTGACCATATGGTACAAATTGGTATTACAGTCACTCATGTGTATGGTCAGCCAGAGATGGAGGCTGTAACGTTGCTGGTTAAGAAACCTTACTTAAGACAAATAGAACAAAAAAACTCCACAAACCTAAAGGATTTTTTCGTTTGTTTTCTATTTTAGTTTGTGATGTTCTTCCTCTAATAATTAACAACCCTGATGTTCGACTTCCTGCCAGCTTGTTATATAAATATCTGAATAAAGCAGCAGAATTTTATATTAACTATGTAACTAGATCTACACAGACAGAAAGCCAATATCAAGGTAAGAATATTTTTACAAAATTAGCCTTTCTTAGAATATATTTTAGTATTACTGAAGTGACGTCTTGAAGATGACGTCATGAAGAATGAAGAATGCATTACTTTTATGTAATGTTTCCTGTAGACAAGGATTAATAGTAGTATTTAATGTTTTTAAGTTCTTTGATACCAAAATACTTCATGATGCTTCAACTACTTAGTCATGATGCTCATGATGCTTCAACATATGTACTGAGAGGTAGGACAAAATGTCCAAGACCTCCTTATCCAGCCTATCAGCTCTCTTGTACAAGGAGGCAAAAAGGCCTGCTGCTCCATGTGAGCCTTCTCAGTAAAGAGTGGTAACCCTGAAAGCTCTGATGTACATTTTTGCGTGTCGTCGTCTTCAAAATAAATCAGTTGGTTTGATTTCTTTACGAAGAGAAAAATGTGCTGGTTTTCCTAGGTTCACAAGATTCCTCTGATATTATGTCTCCAAGCAAGCGTAGCTCTCAGAAGTACGTGATAGATGGTCTCACAGAGAAATCATCCCAGATTACAGATCCTTGGGAGAGGCTATTTAAAATATTGTCTGTGGTGGGAATGAGGTGTGAATGGCAAATGGATAAGGGAAGAAGGTGAGAAATGTGTACTTTTCCAGGTATTTCTTCTCAAGGAGAATTTGGCTTTTTAATTTTTAAGGAGATGGGTTGAAGAAGGATTTTAACATGAGGGCATTTTATGTAAATTGAGTAATTGAGTGCAGCTTTTCTTTCAAGACTGTACAATGTAAATCAATAACATAGATCCAGGGAGCACTTTCAAATTAGTCTCTAAAATAAATCTTTGTTGATGAAAGTCGCGCATAAGAACTATAGTACTGTGGGGTCTCCTTCCCTAGGTGCCTCAGCAAAGAAAAACATGGCAAATGTTTAGTGAAGTTTCAGTGGCGTGCATTCCCAGCCTCCACTGACTTTGCAGCTGGGGCATTTCCTCAGCCAAAACGTTAAGTTTTTCATATTCACTATGCATTCTTTCCTTTAGTTTTGGAGTCTGTGTAACATCCTGAATTCTTTTTGTCTCTCTTCCTCAGAAGTTTTGGTGATATTTTGCATCGAATGAAAGACCTCTGCAGATACATCAGTAACTTCGATAGTGATGCACACGCTAAATATAAGAATCAAGTAGTGTATTCCACGATGTTGGTCTTCTTTAAAAATGCATTCCAGTATGTCAGCAACATCCAGCCATCACTCTTTCAAGGTTAGTTTCTAATGTTTCAACTTCTCTAAAGAGTTCTTTGTGATTTCATTGCTAATGTCTGAAAGATCTTTTCTCATTAGTGTTTTGAAACGATCATCTAACAAAGTGACATGGGTCTTTTTTAAAATTATCCCAAGCCATTAGTCTTACCAGCAGAAGTAGTTTATGACAACTGCAGTAGTGGATCAGACCAAAGATCAATCTAACTTAGCATTGTGGTTTCAAGCTTGGCCAGCAGCTAGTTGTCTAGAAAAGAGAATAGTAACAGACTAGATGTTATGAGAAACATACCTAGGGTTGATTCCTGCTCTTCCATAAGCATCACGTTTGTTTCATTTTCTCCTCTTATTCTGTTTCTTTGAAGCTGACATTTTCCTGGCTTCCTTCAGTCAAAGGATTGTACAAAAAGCTTCCACAAAATAAGTGAAGATATTTTTGCATTAGGAACACACAATCAAATAAAAACTGAATAGGAAAAGATTTCCTGAAATTCACAAGCTTCCAACTTGGCGTTTGTATAGTTCAAGCATAATCTTTAAGGTGTGCTTTGCACGTTAATCCTAATTTGTAATTAATTTTTAAATTGAAATTTAAAGTATGAACGTTACCTGTGCTTTTTCCTACCCACTCAAATCATCATTTGGGACATATCAGATCGCTTGGAACACCTTGGATTGCTTCTTCAGGGATTGACTGGACTTTTCAGGGATGACCCAGAAGCTGAGGGCAGTTCTTTAACCTCCAATTTGTTTAGAACTTATTGAAATAAACAGCATTGTAAAGAGGAATTTTCAGCTCTTAATAGTGTGCATTTCCTGCTTCTTCACTCACTGCTAGGGAATTCCTTGCAACAGTAACAGTTGTCACCATAGATAATTAGTACTTATTAACACAACAATTGCTGATTGATGATAAAATTACAATTTTAATTCTGTGTGTTGTGTTCGTACATTTCATCACAATTTCCTGCATGGAGCAAATGATCATTTGAGTAATGAAACACTCAATACAAATGATGGGTTTTAAACAACTTTACAGAAAGTTGGGTAATCAGTTGAACAATGTCAGTAGATAGCTAAGCTCAGAAGACAAATGACATGGCAACTTGTATGCAAAGAACATGTAGTCACTTTAACAAATACAGGAACTAACTGAGTTGAGTTTTTTGTTCTGTCCAGAGGAAAGAAGAGCTATGGTGGGGCAGTGAGATACTTTAGCTGTGCATATAGTTTTAGCTGCTTGACTCTGAGTTGAGGAAGAAAGGAAGTAAAGCACTGGTGAAAATGTTCCTTTCTAAGTTGTACAACTGAGTATGTTAAAGCTCATGTTTTCGGACTGAACCACCAAAAAAAGAATGTATACTGAGATAGCAGAGCGCAGTCCCTTCGGTGCAGCATTTGTGGTACCCTCTGTCATTTCCTCACATCAGGAACATATTTCCAAGACATCTTTTACTTATTTCTGCTTTAGCATTAAAGTCCAGTGGTATTCAGTGCCTTTCATATCCTTTCTATCATTAGGGTTTTTCCTCCTCTTTGGAGGGCTCACTGTAGAAATGTAGAGTGTTGGGTATTTTGGAAGTTTAGTGGTAGGGAAAAAAGCTGTCTCCTCCTTAATCCAGTAGCTCTGAGCTTTGATCTGTGACTTTCTTCTCATGTGCATGGACTTGGA
Organism: Balaeniceps rex; assembly: GCA_013401315.1. Classification (NCBI taxonomy): domain Eukaryota; kingdom Metazoa; phylum Chordata; class Aves; order Pelecaniformes; family Balaenicipitidae; genus Balaeniceps; species Balaeniceps rex. The sequence goes on along the minus strand of VYZW01016724.1, from coordinate 1,838 downwards.
AGAAACCTCTTGAGAGAAAACTTTTCAGTGCATTTCTCTTACATGATTCATATCTGCCATGCTGGAGACTTGAGAAATGAATGAGGCAATTCACACCTCTCATAACTTTCAGGCTGCCTGCAGGCTTGGCAGGAGTTGCTGTTCGGGCTGATGCTTTTAGGGGTTTATTTATAACACTCTGTGCTAGAAATCAATTAAAAACTCTGTGAGCTTAGATTCTAGAGCTTGGTTAAACAGAAAAACACAACATTGCTCTTTGTATGGCTGTGTAACTTTCAGTAATGTAAGAGAAGGTTTGCAGCCCACGTCAAGGGTGAGGTTAGATTTTGTTTTGTTTTGTTTTAGGACTGGAGGTTTTGGAATAAAGGCTACAGTGCACTTGCCTGCTACTGAGAAGAGAACATTTCTTTGGAAAGTAAAGCACTTAACTNNNNTTTGGAAAGTAAAGCACTTAACTGGTATTCATTCAAATCAGTATGAGTAAAAGAAAAACCTACTCCTTTCTTCTCAGGTGTTAGAAGTAGGCAGTTCTTGAGATTCTAGTGGTAAAACTCTTCCAGCATCCCAGTTGTGCTACTTTCATACCTGTTTCTCATGGATGCTATTTTCTACATTATGACTTGGCTCTATTTTCAGTTCACACAAGTTAGATTCCAACACAGTGGAACACATGGTACAGGAGAGGTGATTTCGAAGTGTTGTAGCCTTTGTGTAGGGGTTATTTCAATGGTGGTATTCAGTTTGAACCTATTCAAAGGAGATAACGTTATTTGTTAAGCATGC